>APFE030032809.1:0-26207 GCA_000404065.3 Pinus taeda | reverse complement strand
GCAATAGGTTGTTAAAAATCTTAGGCTAATACGAAGATAAATAAATACCTTACATTTTAAGGATCGTTCAAGATATTTTTAATTATTCGCTTACTAAATAAAATATAAATATTATGCTTAATATTCTTAGGTTGCCAATAACATATATATAAATAAAACAATTATAATGGTAGGTTACACCTAAATTAAATAATCCGCGAATATAAAGGGAAGGGGGGGGATTAGAATATACCATTAGGGTGATAATTAAAAGGGGGAAAAAATCAAATCAAGAGAAACAGGAAAATAATTTAACAAACCAAGGGAAACAACCCCAAAGGGAAGGAAACAAGAAACACTGAGATCTTACCAAGAAGGGACTGCAGAGGCTAGGAAGACAGGGCTGGGACCCAACAGCTGCTGATCTTCCAGCCATCATCCCTATTAAGATTTTTCAGCCTTTTTTCAATCTCCAGGGCCTCTCTAAACTTTCGATGGTGAAACTGAGCAACCTTAGCAATGACTTGAGTCTCTTCGATACACACATGATGCATCATCTTCTCGGCATGTTCAGCCAGGGCTGAGGATTTGGTCCTACCATGCCTTAAGTCAGCTGAATGCTCGCTAATCCCCTGATTGATAGAGCGACCTGTCTCACCAATATATGGAATCCCACAAGAACAAGGAATGACATAAACGCCCTTCATGTCTTTAGGGTCAATAGGATCTTTCACAGACCTGAGGGAGCAACAAATATACAACATACTATAAGGCATTCAATGAACAACGGTTGTATATGCCCACCCCATTCTGACAACAAATATACAACATATTATAAGGCATTAAATGAACGACGGTTGTACATGCCCATCACATTCCCACAATCCGACAAACGTCTTTTTCACACTTTCTTTAATTTCCAGTTGATTTCCGATAACAAATATATAACATACTATAAGGCATTAAATGAACAGCCGTTGTATATGCCCACGGTTTTATTTTACCAAAACCAAAATCAAACCGTGGGCATATACAACGTTTGCTCAATTAATGCCTTATAACAAGCAATTTATTTTCAACATTTCCCGGGATTCATAATTTCTTGAAATATATATATATTTTTTTAATTCAATTATTTCTTATAAACAACCACAAAATACAACCAAAAAGGTTTAATTATTAAATGTGAACTCCCCATTCACACTTTCACGTGCCCACATCTTTTTCACACTTTCTTTAATTTCTGGTGGTTCATGATTTCTGCTCCATTCACACTTTCTTTCATGTCACAGCTTCATGGTACATGTTCATAGGAGAATCGCTATACCGACTTTCTTGTGGTGTGGACCACCACGGATCAGCATATCCTTCTATTAAAATACAGAATTTGTGCTCATTCTCCATTCACACTTTCTTTCATGTCATAGCTTCATGGTACATGTTCATAGGAGAATCGCTATACCGACTTTCTTGTGGTGTGGACCACCATGGATTAGCATATCCTTCTATTAAAATACAGAATTTGTGCCCATTCTCCATTCACACTTTCTTTCATGTCATAGCTTCATGGTACATGTTCATAGGAGAATCGCTATACCGACTTTCTTGTGGTGTGGACCACCACGGATCAACATATCCTTCTATTAAAATACAGAATTTGTGCCCATTCTCCATCCACACTTTCTTTCATGTCATAGCTTCATGATTTGTGCCCATTCTCCATTCACACTTTCTTTCATGTCATAGCTTCATGGTACATGTTCATAGGAGAATCGCTATACCGACTTTCTTGTGGTGTGGACCACCACGGATCAGCATATCCTTCTATTAAAATACAGAATTTGTGCCCATTCTCCATTCACACTTTCTTTCATGTCATAGCTTCATGGTACATGTTCATAGGAGAATCGGTATACCGACTTTCTTGTGGTGTGGACCACCACGGATCAGCATATCCTTCTATTAAAACACAGAACTTGTGCCCATTCTCCATTCACACTTTCTTTCATGTCATAGCTTCATGGTACATGTTCATAAGAGATTCGCTATACCAACTTTCTTGTGGTGTAGACCACGACAGATTAAACATATCCTTTTATTCAATTCATACCCACATTTTGAAATTTTCTCTACATTTGCTTCTTCTTCCTATATCATAATGACAACTTATTATCACTTTCCATGTACAATTGGGTTATTTTTAATTAAATATAATAACCGTTAAAAATTTAATCTAATTTGTATTAAAATAAAAGCATTATACATATAATAACTATTATGAAGATATATTATAATTTGTATTAAAATAAAAACATTATAAATGAAGGATAATCCATAGTCATAGTCACAATCAAATGACAACATAAAAATATAACGAATCTTCCCAATAATAATCGATCGACTCGTTTTGAAATTTTACGGTTGTTTTTTTATCCAGTTGTCCAAAGTACGCCACAGCGCACGTCAGCGTTGAAAGTTCAGCAGCAAAGAATTACAAGTCCGAGAAAAGGCTTAAAGTTAATGAAAATTGAAAAAACTAAGAAATATGATTAAAGTTATATAATTTTTTTGGTTAAAATATTAAAAAAAAAATATACAGATTTAATTATTATTTTAATATATAATTTTTATTTATGGAAAGTAGTATATTTAAGTGTGTTTTTATGAATTGGTATAATTTTAAAATTATTTTTTAATATTATATTTTTATTTTGTATTAATAGTTATAGTTATTTTTATATTTTGTGTAAAATACAATTTTTTGTATTAACGAAAGTATTTAGATATTTAGTTACTGGTTTTATTATTTGTAGAATTGAGGCTTCTATGATCGGTCATTTTTATAAGAAGAGCTTCAGCGTAAATCACATGAAAAGGACAATTGTCATAGGTTTTATTATTTTTAGGAAAAATGATTACTTAATTTTTAGACATGGTTAATTAAAATATTGTTATAAAACTAGTAAAATCTCATATATTTTTAGAAATTTAGGTAAATCCTAAATATTTTTAGAGGAGATTAATATGAAACACTTTTAGATTATTCTAATTTATATAAAATCTATTTAATGATGAGAAGGGCATGCAATGCAATGCCGAAGTCAAAAGACCTAAGCATATAGAGATGACTTAAGCCTTTTCACATAGTGTAGAGCTCTACACCGCAAATAATTTTGAATTTCAGAGCATGAAGACTGTGAAGGAGAAAATTTGACTGTGAGGTTTGGATAAAAGCATTAAAGAATTTTTCATATTGTTGTTGAGTCGTTGTCATTGTTAGCTAGTCGAGTTGTAGCCACCACTGCTAGCCATTGTCGTTACCATTGTAAGCCCTTGGAATCTGTTTGCAGTTGTTGTTCTAAGGTTGTGACCAATCACAATTTGCAGAGTTGTTGTGGTGTCATTATAGTTGTTGTTGCTATAACTCTCTGCCATAAATCTAGTTCATTGGCAAAGACGTTGAGCCACTGTGCATAAATGAATGTGAGAAACAAGTTTGGATAAGGTATTGTGGAGAAAGTCTTTGTAGAGAAGATTATAGTTCAAGCATTATTAAAATTCGCTTATTTATTTAACAAGTGTGATAGTTGCATAGCAACATAGTCCCTGCCTCTTTTGGGAGTTATTGAAATGTATCCTTTGTCGTTATTCCTAATCGGCTATGACAAATACTAGTTATCGAGCCCTCTGCACCTTTTTTATTTGTTTACAATTTATTCAATGCTTAAGAGTAAATGCCATTAAACAAGTGAAAAATGTAGCCATTTAAACCTTTCAATTACACTAAGTTGGAAATAGCCACTGTGGCAAGCATATTGTGCAGAATGATGACATGACACTTCAAAATACACATGGTAGTTGCAATACACGATGTATTCATATTGATTTGTGTAAAATAGGTGACAAGTGATAGTATAGACCTTGAGGTGCCATGTGGAGTACAAAAGCTTGTACAATTTATTTATTTGTTTACAATTTATTAAATGCTTGAGAGTAAATGCTATTAAATAGTTGAACGATGTAGCCCTTGACACCTTTTAATTAAGTTGAATTGGCAATAGTCATTGTGGCAAGCATAGTCTGCAAAATGATGGCATGACACTCGAAAACATCGACACATGACAATTGCAATACATGATTTATGCACACTGGTTTTGGGAAAATAGGTGACATGTGGCAATACAGACCGTGAGGTGTGACATGGAGTACAAAAACCACGTCACACTCAAGTCATGTATCCATAGTGTATCATTTAGAGGTCATGATTATGCTCTCTCCCCAAAACTTTGCTCTTTGATGAGAATTCTATTGTGAATTGTTGGCAATTTGATTTTGTGAATCGACACAAAATACAAACAATTTCCATAATACTCAGATTTATGAATTTCCTAATCTATGTGATTTTAGAAGCTTTGTTACCAAAATTCAACAGTTGTTCCAGTTCTATAAAGTTCCAACTAAAGTTCTACCTTGGTTATTAAAACTATGGTAAGATGCATTTTATTGTAACTGTGAGGAACGAACCATGAGTACAGATCCTTTTTTATTGACACGTGTAGTTGTGGCATGGGCTATAAAAACTCATCATAGGGACACACCATTTTAAATGAACTTCACATACACACTCAACAAGATGGCACTAAAGCAACATTAGTGTTAAGCATTAACATAGGTAATTAAGAGAAATCAAATTTAGTGTAGTTAACGTCTACATTGGGGGTCAGTTCACATTTAAATGAAATTAACTGTCATCTTTTTTCAACAAAGATTCGACTATATACCATCTTTATAGCTCTTAATAATAAGTACTATCGAAATCCTAAGCATTTGTATAAGAGAAATTGTGAAATGATCCTGTATTTACTAGTTATTATTTGTTCATATTGTAGAGTTCTGTTGACGGTGTTGGACCCACCAATGTTCAGGGGATCTCCCCGATATGAAGTCCCAACTAGACCTCACACCGTTTGGTGTAGGAGTCCCATCCGGTACAATGGCCTAGTTTCCATTATCTTAGAGATTTGCCTTAGCTCTTGTTGTTCATCACATGAGAGTGTTATGCTTATATCTTCAAAAAGCGAGGTGAATATGCCTGGTGAGTGCGTAATGTAACTTGTGTTTGGGTTCTCTTACTATAAAGGAGAGGGTAAAAATGAGCCTCTATATGAGAGGTAGTAGTACCACCCAGCGAGAGAGACACGCGAAACAACAAGGGTCTCACCAACATCCAGCGAAGCAGTCCACAGCGGATGTGGCAGTCGTCAAAACCAAAGTGCAGGGGAAAACACGTACACCATCCAAAAGAGTAGTCCACACAGAGGTGACGGTTGTTATAACCAAGAAAATGAAAATGGTCTATCTAATGTCTTGTAGAATATTCCACACGGATGAGACAACAATGATAAATGATACAACACATCTTCAACAATGTAAATAATAATATAACCAAAGTAGTTCAACTATCTTACTACAAGTTACACAAACATTCATTACAAATGTTTAAAGAGTAGTTTTACAAACATCTACAAAAACATGCGTGAAAATGTGTTGGCTTGAAACAGGCTTCTGAATTAAGAAAGAGTCCCAAGACACATCTATACACCATACATCACTAGTCCCGGTAGTGGGACATTCGAGCCACTCCTCGCTCCTCAAAGAACAAACTACAAAATCTCAAGGCTATGTGGGAGGAGCCAAGGTAAAAGTCCTTGCTCATATAATGGGAGGGGTATATATAGCCGAGGGTGATGCTTGACCCTTGTGACTCTTAGACTACCCTCGTGACTGTTCAACTTCCCATGACTTTTCAACTGACATGACTCCTCAACTTTTGTGTGCTTCCATTAGAATTCACTTTAAAATACATTCAGTTACAACAAATATGGCCCATAATGGTATGTGGCTAAGAAAACTCATGACACAACTCAACATGACACTGCTAACATGTATTGTCTGACTGTGGTGTCCATGTCAAGTTGTTACACTGTTGAGTGATGGATGTACTCTTGGTGTGCTTTTTATTTTCATTTGCATGGCATAGTGTTGTGGGGTCTTCGATGGTCTTGGTCTTGCTTGATGGTTCAATGAATGTGTTCCTTCTACTTGTTGCTTGATATTCTTGGTACGTTTGTCCAGCTGCAAGAAAGTCTTCTAGCATGTGTGCTCCTTCATTTCCTTCGTCGTCAAACCATGATCTACCAGTGTACATGTTCCTTCAATTCACTCATAATGGGATGACATCAAATACAAAACCTCCTAGTCTAGCATGATGACATCAAATCCAAAACCTCAAGCTCCGCTTAGTTCTGGGAACAATTCTTGGTCACTAAGGGCTGAGACTGCGCAATGCATCTCAATGGAGGTCTGACTGATGGAGGGTGGTCCGGTCGACAGATTTTCAGAAAAATGGCTAAGTCTGTGAGCGAGTGAACTCGTGTATACATGACCTTGTGAACACACACTCAACATGACTCGATGGCAAGACAACTCAAACCAACAACACAACATGTCTCAGCATGACCCTCTACAGGATTGTCTAATGTTGAAAGTGACACTTCGTAAAGCCTTTAGACGGATGTGATGACACTTGCACGACAGTTCTTAAAACATTATGTGTGAGTACGCCGGGTGCTTACATAATCGAAACAACTCATGCACACAAAGACAAACCTTCGATACCACCAGAACAAGGTTGCAAGAATGACATAGCGATCAACATGCTAAAGATGACAGTTGGTCAAACAAGCAAAAAGTAAGTAATACATGTAGAGGAAACACATGAAATGACTTTTTTTGTTTGCACACATGCATGTTATTGAAGACATGATGATATGACAATGAAAAGCAATCCTGCAAACTCAACTAAGAGGTATACTTCGAAAGGTGTTCTTTATTTACCATACTTACCCTCAAGATGATCATGCATCCGATGGAGTTTGCATGCGGTCGTGATCTTTCACCATCACTTAGTCTCTTGGCCCTTCTCCTGAACTCCTTGGGAGTGATCTTAGCTTGTCACCTTTTCCTATAGTCACTAAAGGATAGATCAACGCAGTTTTAGTGGGCAGTGACTGTTGCCAGAATGAGGCCTTGGGAGGCCCATCTGCACAGTTTCTACATGCAAGACAAACAGGGCAACTTGGACAACATTGCATAGTTTTGAGGCACAGGACACTGTTGTGGGATGGGGTCTTGGGAGGACACCTCTATGTAGTTTTTGAGTGCAATGCAGCCTAGGCAGCTGAGAGGCAATACTGCGCAGTTTTTGGATGCCAGGCACTATTGCGGGATGGGTTCCGGGAGGACACATTTGCACAGTTTGTGATGATAGTGGGTTCCCACTGCGAAACAACATTGGAGGAAATCACTGTGTATTTTTGGATGCCAAGGGAGTTTGGGGTCTCTGCACACTGCGCATTTCGAGTAGGCAAGGGAAAAAGCTAGAGGGTTGCAGAAGAAAAGTGCACAGTTCTGGGAAGTTGGATGAGGCTAAGTTGCTTGGGAAGTTGTCTAAGTGTGAGATCAGTGAAACATATGTAAACATTGATACGACTTGATTATGATCACACACGAACACATAGTGATACAACGTAGACCATCTAGACTGTATAAAAATTACTCTGCTTGATGCAACAACCTTCGTGACAAGAGTGCGTGAAGTGAGTGTGAAACATGTCTATGTGATGATGACAACTCATGCACACATGCTTTCCCTTGAAGCAAAACAACATTCCTTTTGCATGACAACAAACAATCCCTATGCCCAAAGATGACGCATGCTACATAAAGATGAGAACATGAACAACTCTTAAGATCAAGGAGGGGAAGCTTGAGATCATCAGCTTACCAATAGTGATCAAGGAATGAACGATCGATGGATCCAAGGTAGGTTCTGAAATTTGCATGTGAGCCAAAATTTTGGAGGGTGGTTGTAGACGCTACAACACCTAGTGGAGTCATGCAGGAACACAAATAATTCTCCACCACCAGTGAGCCTAGACAGTACCCCAGCGGAGTTGCTTGCTTCACTTCTCTGCACAGGAAGCCTTTCTCTTCTTTTGCCTTTGTTATTTTTTTTTGTAAGAGGACTGTGCATAGGAATTTATTTATTTTTTGGGTGGAAGAGTGATCCCGCCTCATTGAGAGTAGAAGAGGTTGTTCCTTCAGAGAAGCATGTAATACCTCTGATTCAGGTTTGCTTGTTTAGATTTTCCCCTTCTCCATTTCTACTAGTTGGATAAACTTGAACACACAAAACAAAAAACTGAGTATAGGTATGAGGTTTTCTACAATGGACAAGGGTTCATGGTTTGACCAAAAATTTCGTCACAGAAATATCGTGTTTTTCGTCAAGACTTCATTGGCCAAAATTTACAACCAAGCACAAAGAAGTCAAACATGGGACTGTCCAAGTGATGCAGTGTCACAAGACTCTTTGAACTTCAGCCACATGCACATTCAGAAGCTAGAATGTGGTGCATGGCAACACTTATTTACAAAAAAAACAACTAAATGGAAAAGCATTGAAAATCAACAAAGAAAAGAATAAAACAATAAAACAAATGAAAAAAAGCAAAGCAATAACATAACAACAATGAAAGAAGTATGTACACGGTGTGGGGTGCTACCCCAGATCATTAAAAATAACATATTAAGTCTTAGCCATTGATAGGGAGAGTGTCAATCTTCTCGCCAAGTGATTGTAAATAATACATGTGTTGGCCAAGCTTCTCGTGAACAATAAATGGGCCAATCTACAGGGATTGAAACTTCATATGTTTACCTTTGTCTTCATTGGGTCTATCCCACTTCAAGACTAAGTCACCCACAATGAAGTTGGTGTTCTCTGTAGACTTCTTGTGGAACAATCTCTTGATATGGCTCTGGTGAAGTATTAACCTTTCTTTTTCTTTCACCCTTTTTTCCTATAGCTTTTGTAATGTGTCCATCCTACATTGAATCAATAGACACGACTTGCCTTGGGATTCTTGGGATAACTGGAGAGCAAGCAAGTAGATATTTGGCAGAAGGATGGATTATTTTCCATATACCAGGAAGTAGGGGGAGGTATTCAGAGAGGGTTTGGATGTGACTCAATCATTCCATAAAGCATTCACTAGAGCAGAATGCCAGTTTCATCATTTAGAGTAAATGGTCTTTTTTATGATACAGATAAGATTTTTGTTTATAGACTCGGTAAGATCATTTCCTTGCGGGTAGTAGTTAGCTGAATGATTTAACACAATACCATTTTTCAATGCAATGTCATAAAGATTTAATGAAGAGAAGTACATTGCATTATCAAAAACAAGTGATACATGAATGCCAAACCTCGAGATGATGTTCTATCTTAGGAAGTTGATGACTTCTTGGTCATTCACTTGTTTCAGCAGAACTTCTTTTGTCCACCGTGTGAAGTAATCTATAGCAATTAAGATGTAGTGTGGGAAAATCTCCCCAATGATGTCCAAGCCCCAGTATTGGAATGGTTCGTCCACTGCAACAGGTTGTAGCAGGGCTGCTGACCTTCGTTTTCTGTTGGCACATCTCTGTCAGACCAAAAACTTGCGGGCATAGTCATGTGCATCTTTGAATAATGTAGGCTAGTATAATCGGCCTGCATGACATTGTGTGTTGTTTTTTTTCCTACGAATTAAACCCCAAATGGTTCGTCATGGAGATCACAAAACACCCTTTCGGAATCCTGTGCCTCCAGGCACTTGAGAAAAACATCATTGTGATGTTTTCTGTAAAGCACTCCATGCACCAACTGGTAAGATAAAGCTTTCAGTCAAAGTGCCCTCTTCTGCCACATAGAGAAGTGAGAGGGCATGGTGGCATGCTCAAGGTATTGGCACATGTCTACATACCAAGAGTTTCCATGTGAAGTGGGTGGGGGGCTCGCTCAACATTTTACATTTCAATTTGTTGCTCCCAGCTAGCGAGCTCTTCTTCTTCCTCTTGCGAATGTACTACTTCAACTGCTAATTTGCAAAGACTGTGACCCTTTTTGGTGTGAACTAGCTCGATGTCAAGATCATACTCTTGCAATCCAGTCATCCAGTTCGCCCACCTCTCACCCAACTCTTACTGAACAAGCAGTGATCTTAATACTGGGTGTGGCACAAAGACAATGCAGTGATTTTTCAGGAGGTAGGGTCTAAAATATTTAACCACCTTGTATACAACGTATACTTGTCTGTCCATGGTGGGATAGTTTAGTTAGGGTCCTAAAAAGCTCGTGCTCATGAAAGAGATGGGTCTTTCATTGTTCAACTCGTCTTTCTGAGTGAGAACAACAACAAGTGAAGTATTGGAAGCAAACTTGTAGAGCAAGAAATATTTGTTGAATTTTGGGTTATATAGTGCAGGTGCCTCTGCTATAGCTTGCTTAATCCAGGAAAACACTTCCTTTTCCTTCTTCCACCAATCGTACATTGTGTCCTTCCTGGTCATCTCTTGAATGGGTTGACAATCTGCACGATGGTTTGGACTATGTCCAGATCTACTTTGATCCCACTCTTGGCAATTATGTGCCCAAGGAGGTTACCCTCAGACACTATGAATGCACTCTTCTTGGGATTCAAGGATATCCCGTACTTCTGACATCACTCAAAGATTTTCTTGAGATGGCGCAGGTGGTTTGACTTATGTCCAGAGAATATTGTCATGTCATCGAGGTAGACCACTACGCTCTGTCTAATGAGCCCACGGAAATAAATTTCCATCGCTGAAATGTATTGCCTGTGTTTACCAACCCAAACAAAATTTTATGGAAAGCGAATGTACCCCACTTGGTACATAATGTTGTTTTCAGTCTATCAGGCTCTGCTACCAGAGCCTGATTGTATCCTGAGAAACTATCTAGCAAAGAGAACATCTCTACTCCAGATATTGTCTATAATATGTGCTCCATAGACAGCACTGGGTAGTTATATTTGTCCAAGGCATGGTTAAGGTTTCAAAAATGAACGCACAGGCAGATCTCCCTGAACTTCTTTCTGATAACGACCAAATTTGGAACACATGTGGAATGACAAACCTTGTAAATGATCTAAGCATCCAACAACTTAGTCAATTCTTTCTGTATGAGAGGCTCAAGTTATGGATGTACCTTCCTTAGCTTCTGTTGAAAATAATTGGCCCCTTCTTTCATTGGAATGACATGTTGGATTATTCGCGTGTCATATGTTTTCAAGTCATCATAGGTCCACACGAACATATCACGGTATTGTCTAAAAAAATGAATAAAATCTTGCCGCTCTTCTGGTGTGCAACATGTACTGAGATTTGCGAACTTCGAATCTTTGTCTGTTCCTAGTTTGATCTGTTCACACAACATTGTGGAACTGTGGTTTTTGGCATTGTCTGGCCCCTGAAAGTGGTTATGCAAGCCATATAGCTTCTCAAGTGATACCACACCCTTGGGGATGAGGTTTCCTTTATTGTCATCTGGTGTCCTCTGCACAGACTACTCGTGCTCGACTTCATCTATCAAATCATCCTTGAATACGTTAGCGTTGGCCATGAAATGCAGTATCTATTGATCATCATCAAAAACATGTAAATTAGTGATGTTATTAGGGATATATGGCTTATACAAAATTTCAGTAGAAAATCTATCCCTAAACGATGTCATCCTAGAAACTGCATTTACCAAGGCATTTGGAGCTGCATTATGCATTCTTGGTACATAAATAATATTGGAGGCTTGGAAGTTAGAGATAAGTTGGTATACCTCTTGCTGGTAACTCTTAAGATGGGGTGGAACATAGTTTATGGTGTTACATACCTGACGTACCATGATCTCTGAATCACCTACCACTTTAAGCACAACAACATTGAGGATGATGGCTTTCTGTAAGCCCAAAATGAGTGCTTCATATCAGTGGTGTTGTTTATGCACATGAATTCCAAGCAGCTTGAGACTAAGTGTTTCCTTTACAACGGGTTCATTAAAACACAACCAGCTCCAAAGCCCTCCTATGTCTTGGATCTGTCAAAGTATAGGGCCCACATATTATATGTACAAGGACCACTTTTCGTGCTAGTACTACTATCAATACTACTATTACTGTTACAATCTATGGTACAAGTTTCATTTTTTCCATTTGGGCAAGGGAGGAGACCCAATTGTGTGTCTGGTGGGGTTGGGGCTAGTTGTGTGAGATAACACCCCAGCTGTGTTTCCATAAAGAAATTGTCAAACATAAGTTCTACGAAATCCAACGGTTCATTCTGACCATCCAAGGGAGTAACGTTATGTTTCATGCATCTTTCTGACAACACCTGAATCTAGTTGTTTCTTCCCTTGTGCAGAATCCATAAGTGTGACGAGTCTGTAGCAAAGTATCCTTGTCCCTTCCTGGACCAGTCTCTGCTGAGAAATAAGTCATATTCTTTCAAGATGTCCACAATCACAATGTTAATGCACTAATGAACTCGTCCATCAGACGATAACCGGGTGAGCACATCCCAAAGTTCACCAATGGACGACAGGTAGGTTATGTCAAGTTGGATGATCTTCGTAGTTGTGCTACTCCATTGAGCATTGATCCGCTTAGAAGTAGAGAGTGGCATGACATTGAATGACGTAGAAGAATCAACCAAACAATTGTGGAAATTGAAGTTAAATATTTCGAATGACAACAGAAACAGTGTGTAGAGCGAGTTTTCTTCCTCCATGCGAAGCATGTTGAACACGAATGCGAGTGAGTCAAGAGACTCGCTTGGTCCATTGCTGGAAGAGGAAACACTATTTGTGGAGGTTTTCCCCAATGCACGCAAAACAATATCCCGCTGACCTGTGATCTTGGTTAACTCATAAAGAGAGATGTTCGCCTGAGTATTTTTCATGTCTTCAACAATGTTGTAATCCAAACTGGGAAGACTCACTAAACCGTCTAGGGGTAGACTTCCATTCGTGTTGTCCAGTGGGATGCTTCTATCATTGTTTCTCATGGATGCATTTTTAGTAGTAGCTGTCTTCCTGGACTTGTCTTGTGTTTTCTGTGTTGAGTTGACAGGCGGATCAATTGTTCTTAATTTTTCTCTCGGTACCTCAAAAATAGTGTGGGCCCCTTGAATCCTCAAACTATATCGACTATTTTACTTTGGGTTCGGATGGTCGCTCGAAGGTTCCTTCTTGATGGTTGTCTTTTGGGTGGCATTAACACGTTGATAAATTTTAATTACATGCCCAATAATTGGAGCTTCATCAGATGCAACATCTTCTTCTTCGTCTTCATCCTCCGGCCAAGCCTACTCACTGGCTGTGAATTGATTAGTCAATTGTGTAGCCATAGCACTCATTCCTTGGTTCAATCTTGAGAAGTTCTTCTCTGAATGTCGTTCGCCATGCAACTTAAAATAATGATTTGTTGCAATTACATCCACAGTGAGCATAAGGTTCAAGCTCTATTCAGTTTTGGCTAGGTGACTATTGTTGCTACCCAAAGTTGAGTTCTTCTTCTGTGAAAATCTGGGAGGCCTACTATTCACGGTTGTCTCGCTCATCTGCAACTTGAGTTCAGAAACTTCGATTGTAAAGGAATTGACGAGATGAGTAAGGCTTTCAATTTCACTTGATTCCTTTTCCTTTTCCTTACCCATAATATTCTGAGACCTCCTTCCGTGTCTTTGGAGTCTTTAGTTGATTCGCCATCTACAATGACTCCAATAGCGTGCAGTTCTTTCTACACAACAATTGCCTCTTGGAAATTTTCTAGAAGTGTTGGTTTCACAACTCGCTTGACAAACTACACAATGCTAGTCGGAAATGCAGATGTGTAGTAGTCAATTGTGATGAAGTTGTGAGGTTTGGTGTCTGCAGTGAACTTGTTCAAGATACGGCTAAAATATTTCACTTTTTCTTTCTGCTGCATCTTGAGACTACCCAACTCTTTTAGCAACATGATGGGGTTTTTTTGTTAGCAAACTTCTTAAGGAAAATTCTCTTGAACACCCCCAGTTCTGAATGGAGTTGACAAGAAGGTTGTGGCACCATACAGCTTCTTTTCCATCTAAGGTACATGGAAACAGTCTACATGCAACATCATCATAACGTACCTCGAGTGTTTGCAGATATAGGTAGAATATGTCTAGATAATCTTATGCCTTCACTACTCTGTTAGGGTCATACTTTGTTAACAATTTCACTGTGTGTCTTGGCATCTTGCGTAAGACACCTGGGAGTGCCAATGGGCCCGGTGTCATTCATTCCATATTTTGGTTATCCATGTTGTCCTCTTCTTCTAAATCTGACTGTTCAACCTCTAAATCTATTGGTTCATCTCCACCTCCACCTACTCGCTACCTCCGTCGGAACCTGAGCCCAAGAGTAAAAGGTTACCTTCTTCTCCTTCTTGGAAAATGAAAGACTCCTCTTCATTTTCAACAACTTCTTCTATCTCCTCAAGAGTGGAGAGGATTTCTTATTCCACGGATGAGACTACCACTCCTGTGGGAGTATCCTTTTGCTTCCTCTTTGAATAGGGAAGAGTGTGCACTCCTGGCATCAATCCAACAACTTTAGCAAACTAACAGGTGATGGGACGGACAACATGGATGTGATGATATGAAACTTATTGTTCGGTTCTGGGAGGTGAGAAATAACCAACTTTAGAGTTGTGTGTAGGGGAGAGGGAGTTCGTATTACTGCATTGACCAGATGATAGATAAGTGGGATTGGTAGGAAACTCAGCCATAAACTGTTAGCGGCCTTCCCTCTAGCGCCAAAATTTTTGACAGTGTTGGACCTGCCAAGATACAGGGGATCTCCCTGGTATGAAGTCCCAACTAAACCTTACATTGTTTGATGTAGGAGTCCCATACGATATGATGGCTCGGTTTCCATTATCTTATAGATTTTCCTTAGCTCTTTCTCTTTAGCACATGAGAGTGTTATGATTGTATATTCAAAAAGTGAGGTGAGTATGCCTGGTGAGTGCATAATGTAACTCGTGCCCTAGTTTTCTTACTGTAAAGGAGAGGGTAAAAGTGAGCCTCTAGATGTGAGGTAGTAGTACCACCTAGGGAGAGACACACGCAAAACAATAAGGGTCTAAACAACATCCAGCGGAGTAGTCCACAATGGATGCGACAATCATTAAAACCAAATTACATGGGAAACACGTACACTATGCAACAGTAGTCCACACGGAGGTGATGAACGCTATAACTAGGAAAACAAGAATGGTTTGTCTAATGTGCTACAGAGTAGTCCACACGGATGAGACAACAATGATAAACGATACAACACATCTTCAATAATGTAAGTACTAAAATAACCAAAGTAGTTCAAATATATTAATACAAGTTAAGCAAACATGCATTACAAATGTTTAAAGAGTAGTCTTACAAACATCTACGAAAACATGTGTGAAAAAATGTTGGCATGGAACATGCTTCTAAATTAAAAAAAAAAGTCCCAAGACGCATTTGTACACCATACATCACTAGTCCCAGTAGTGGGACATTGGAACCACTACTCACTCCTCAAAGAACAGACTATAGAGTCTCAAGGCTATGTGGGAGAAGCCAAGGTGAAAAGTCCTTTCTCATACAATGGGAGGGGTATATATAGCCAAGGATGATGCTTGACCCTTATGACCCTTGGACTACCCTTGTGACTTTTCAACTTCCCATGAATTTTCAACTAACATGACTCTTCGACTTCTATGTGCATCCATTGGAATTCAATTTACATTACATTCAGTTACAACATATATGGCCAAGACATCTCATGACATAACTCGACATGACACTGCTGACACGTACTGGCTAACTATGGTGTCCATGTCAAGTTGTTGCGCTGTTGAGTGACGGATCTACTCTTGGTGTGCTTTTTATTCTCCTCTGCATGGCATAGTGTTGTGGGGTATTTGATGGTTTTGGTCTTTCTTGATGGTTCAATGCATGTGTTCCCTTTGCTTGTTGCTTGACATGCTTGGTACATCCATCCAACTGTAAGCAAGTATTCTAGAATGTGCACTCCTTATTCATTTAATTCATTGTCTCGCCATGATCTACTAGTGTACCTATTCTTGTAATTCACTCATGATGGGACGACATCAGATCCAAAACCTCCTAGTCTAGCATGATGCATTGTTCTCGTGTTTCGGGTGACAAGGAGGGAGGAAAACTCACTAAGAGAGCGCAAAGTGCAACTCGGGCTAGAATGAGGCATTACGGGAGGACAACCTGCACTGTCGGGAAAAACTGCGCAATGATCACTAGGAGGTAGTATCGTGCAGTTAGAGTCACCAATCTCAGTTGCAAGGTGGGACCCTAAGGGAGGCATCTTCTGCACAATTTTTAGAGGGAAGACAAAGCGGACAACAAAGGGGCTGCTGGACAGTTCTGCATAGTTTCCAAAGGGAGGACAGAGCAGGGCTGCAGAGGGACTTATGGTCATGACTACGCAATTTCTAGAGGGAAGACAGAGCAGTGATACACAAGGACCTACTGAACCTAACTGTGCAATTTCTAGGAATAGTGTAGGAGAGGATGCTAAGGAACTGCCAAACATGTTTGTGAAATTTCTAGAGGCACGGTAGAGTAAAGCATCAAGGGTCATCTGGGTAGTTCTGCACAATTTTTAGGAAAAATGCAGAGCAAGTCAATAGATGAGAAGTTGGGCATGTATGTGCAAATTTGGAGAACAGTGCAGACCTAGGTCTCAGAGCAGTGTAGGCTTTCGATGGAAAAGGAGGAGGGTTGATGACTGTGCTTGAGAAATGTGCAGTTTGATTGGACAGGGAGGCAGTTTTTGCACAATTCTGGGAGGGAGATAGGTTTCTCACCTCCTGGATTGTGCAGTGCAGATGACTTGGAGGAAAACCTTAGGCACAACGCAGTTCTGGGCAGCAGAGTAGGGTCACTGAGGGCTGAGACTGTGCAATGTAGCTCTGTTAGGGCCCGATGTGAGAGGGTTGTCCAACCAGGCAGATTTTCAGGAAAATGGCTAAGTTTTGAAAGCAAGAAAACTTGTGCAGACTGATATTGTGAACATACACTTAGCATACTCGATGAAACGACAAAATAGACCACTATGACAACGAGACAAAACATGCCCTTAGTGAGATTGTCTTGGAGTTGAGAGCGACAAGTGTGACACCTTTGATAGAACTTCAGACGTCTGTGACAACACTTGCGCGAAAATGCTTACAACTTTGTGTTTGAGTATGACGAATGTTCACATAGTGAAGACAACCCAAACAAAAAAAGACATACCTTCAAACTCACCAGAATAAGATCACAAGCATGACAAAGCAATCAACATGCCGAAAGACGACTGCTAGTCAAATAAGCAAAAAGGTGAAAATCCTTCACAATAGCTCATGGGGTGAGCTCGAGTATTTGCAACCATTAAAGGAAAAACTAAGGAAGGCTCCAAAATTTGGATTCCAACCAAAATTTTGGAGGGTGTTGCAACCACTACAACAAGTTCTCACATTGTTACATTGTTTAGGCCAAAATCATGGAAATATAGGCTAAATAAGATTAAAGTTGCACAAGATACAGGAATTAAGAATCCCAGTGCAAGTCATTTTACTATTACTATTGTATTGAAGGCAACGATTGCGAGTTTTCCTTTGCTAAGCATATATGAATAAGAAATTTTAATGGATTCCTCTCATCTAAATGCTCACCAGGTCAAAATGGATGAGAGAATGCAAGGCAAGGAAATATGGAATCTTGTTTAGAATCCAAAAGTGATACGGAAGGCAAAGCATAAGTATTCTAGTTTCAACACTCTAGGAAAAATCAGTGGACAACCTATAATATTGAATAATCCTAGGATGTCCATGACACCAAAGGCCCAATTTTGACACACAAAATGGTATGAAACAGAAAGTTCAATTTACGTTTTTGAGAAACTAATCACTTACATATATACTCTTGATGACAAGAGTATTTAACATACTCTTCATCTTATCTACTTAGTCACAAGCTTCATGTCAATGAGGATGACGACAAAGCTAATAAACCTGTGTAATGAAATAGGAAAAGAGGCATGTGGTTGCGATTGTAGCTTTGGAAGAATTAAATAATGGTTGTGGTAGAAAAACATATCCAATACTCAAGGCTACCAGTTGTAAAAGCTAACAAATTATGGAATGGGGTGACAACAACTCCAAAATTTGTTTGAAAGAAGATGTAAATATGTTTGACGTAAAATAATTAATCTCATATTTATGTTTTCTTAGCTTGTATATATAATAAGTTAATCTTTTGGGACAAATAAGAGAGAAAACCTCTATATAAGTGTATGTTTTAAAAGTAAGGGAATCAAGTTGGTCCCTTTAGGAGCTAGAAATATGGATTAGGGCATCTATCTCAATCTCAAAAGGTTGTTGCATATCAAGAAATGAGAGCACTAGGGATGAGCACAAGAGGTATTTCATATCATCGAAAGCTTTTTGTTGTGACTCACCCCACAATAATTTTTTTTCCACCACAATTTACTAAAGGGCTAATTCAATATAGGAGAATCCCAAGACAAACTTGCGATAGAATTTGGTAGGCCTAAGAAACTCTAAATATTAGTTAGTGTGGTCAGGGCTAGCTATTAATGAATGACTTGATCATGGATGGATCCACATGCACACCATGTTCATCACCAATGTAGCCTAGATATTGAACCTCGTTCATGCAAAAGGAACATCTTTCCAAGTTTTCATATATCTTATGCTACTGCAAAATGTGAAGGGCCTATTGACTATGTTGCAAATGTTTTTCCCAACTCTTATTGAATATGGGGATATCATCCAGATATACCACTAAAAAAACCTCATGAAAGTTGTAGGGGAATTTATCAAAACAAAGGGCATGACTAGCCATTCAAAATGACCTTCTTTGAACTTGAAAGTAGTCTTCCATACACCAGTTTGTTCTATTGGGACCTTGTGGTATCGAAACCTTATATCAATCCTACTAAAGTACTCCTTGATTTGGTCAAGAAGGTTGTCAAAACGAGGAATTGGGTATTGGTTCTTGACAAAATATTGGCCCATTAGGAAGAGGTACGTTAGGGGGAATTGATTGAATGCTTAACCTGATAGATGAGAGGTGCCCCAATGGGTGAGGAGGAGATGTCTTTGTGTTATTCCACAACCTTGTTCACTTTATTTTGCTAATTTAGAGGCCCTGTATGGAGGGCATGGACGTGGCTGTGAATTTCTCCTCATTTTGAGAGCAAATTAGAAAGAAGGCACATTTGTTGGTCTTGGAGATGAATTTCCTGCATTTATTAGTGGATACCAAAGAAATGGAAATAGTTGGAGCTACCTCTACTAGCATGTATAAAACAAAGTTACCAACATTTTTTGGGGTTAAAATTCCATATTTTTTTTATCAATGATATTAAAAACCAATTTTGTTGTGCAACAAACATGTAAAAAGACCCCGAAAATGAAAATGTGTTGATGTTGCATCAACATTTATTAATTTATTATCGGGTCAAAATTCCATTTTTTTTTAACAATGACATTAAAAACTAATTTTTTTTAACAATAAAAGTGAAAAACACCCCAAATTGAAAAGTGTTGATACTTATAAAACATTTTTTTAATATTAAAATGTCAACATTTTTTAGAAATGACACTAAAAATAAAATATCATGACTATGAAAAACCATAAAATTCTAATATTTTTTATGATAGCATTAAAGATAAAATATCATGGCTCTAAAAAACCTAAAAATTCCAACAATTTTCAACCATGAAGTTAAAGATAAATATAGCGACTTTGAAAAACCTTAAAATATTGACATTTTTCAACCATGACATTAAATATAAAATCTCATCTTTCCGAAAAAACCTTAAAATTTTTAAATTTTCATCCACAGAATTAAAACCAAATAGCATGACTAAATAAAAACCTTAAAATGAAGATATAAATCAAAGAGTTATTATACCAAGAGATTTTTGTTTTCTTAAATGCTAAAAGTATAGCTCTTTAAAAGAATTAGTCTAAGACAACTTGACACATTGTAATAAAAATTTAAAAATCAACCATTAGGTTGACATGTGATGGGGGCAGACTTGAACCATTGCAATGAAAACTTAAAAATCAACCATGAAATTAACAAACAGTGGGGGTGGACTTGATCTATTTTAACGAAAAATTAAAAATCATCTATCAAATTGATCTTTAGTGGGGTCAGGTTAGTAGTCGAGCATCGACACAGTCCCTGCAGCAAAGAAAAAAAGATAAATAAATAAGAATGAAAAAGCCAAGCAAAAAAAATAAAATGAAATTAAAACAAAAACAAAAAATAAAATAAAAATTTCAAAAAAATAAATAAATAAGAGTTTAAAACAATTAAAAATTACCAAAAAAAAAAATCCAAAAGAAAATAAAACATAAAAAAATTATTAAAAAACAAAGGAATAAACCAAAAAAAAAAAAATAAGCATATTTTTTTTAAATAACAATAAATAATTCTTAAAAGAGAAAAACAAATGAAAAACAACAAATATCTCACTAAAAAGGATAATTGAAAAAATAAAAATAAAGACTTGACAATTTTTTTTAATAATTAAAATAATTAAATAATAAAAATAGATATTGATGATGGTGATTAATGTCCAATACTATCAATGTGGTCTATTAGACCTTAAGAAAGAAAGACATTAATTGAGACTCTTTAATATTTTATTTCTATGATAAAAAGGAAGGGAAAGAAGCATTCCTAAATCACTATAGTTCCATTGACTTAACAAGTCAAGAAGGTTGGTAGTGTGGCAAATATTTTGGAAATGAAAATGGATGTGAGTAAGAGTCGGGCAATCCAAGAGAACATGTTTTTCATATTCAACCTTCTTAGTATCACAAAGGTGACAAATTCTTTCATCCCAAGGTGTTTTGGGAATGAACCAATGTCTGGTTTCACTACGAAGCTCATGAGAATTAGTTCTTATCTTTGCAATGTTCATGTTCTTCTTAGCACTAGTCAATACAAAAAAGATAATTCTGGTTAGCAATAGTGGGGTTGATCACCTCGTTATAATCCTTAGCTTCCTTTGCCTCTCTATCTCCTTATCATCTCACAACTTATCCTAAAATTTGGAAGTGATAGCACTTTTAATATTATCCTTCTTCTCAAATATTATCTTCTCCTTTATCCCCCAATGGTCGAGCCAGGACACCCCGGATGCGGGTGTATTGTCTGCATTAACTCTGAATGAGCTGCCCACGCGCCGAGGACATGCCTTCACGCTGCGAACAGGTGGATGACATGGGCTTCGGGCTGGTCATGGCCCAAAAGGACGATGGGAGTCTTAATGGCGCTTCATTGCGATGGTTTTTCCAATGCTCAGTCATTCATTGCGCTGGTTTTTACATGAGGAATATGAGTCCCAGTATGTCGCAGTTTCTCGGCTCTGGTTTTGGTCTCTCGAAGATTCAGTTCTTGGTGGAGGAGAGAGGCTTGGTGGGCTGGGTTACCACCCCCGAGTTCATCCCCCATCCGACTAGTCTGGCCTTGTTAAATTTGGTTTATACTTTAGGGTGGCCTCGCCTGGTTGCTTATGTTGGTTGGTCCAACCTGATTCATGAGCATTTGCTGTTTGTTGTTGGGTATGGTCGCTGGTCGTTTGCGGGGGGGTTTAGCCTGGTCCAGTGGATATTGTCCTGGGATGTTGGGTATGGTCGCTGGTCGTTTGCGGGGGGGTTTAGCCTGGTCCAGTGGATATTGTCCTGGGATGTTGGGTATTCCTACTGGGTTCAGGGGAATTTGATGTTTGCGGTTGGGCATGGTCGCTTGTCGTTAGTGGAGCAGCTCCGCCTGGCTCAGTGGTCTCTGTTTCTGAAAGCGGGGAATTTCATTCGGGTTCAGGGGAATTGGCTGTTTGCTGTTGGGTGTTGTCACTTGTCATTTGTGGGGTGGCGCTGCCTGATTCACCCGACGCCAGGCCTTTGGTTCAGGCCCCGTGGTTCTCTTCCGGGTATCAGAAGGCCCCAGACTGTCACCCTTCGCCTTGTTTTTTCCATGGCGCCACGAGCTGGCTATCGTAGGCCTCGAAGGGGAGGCAATTCGAGGAGTCAGAGTGGCACTAGCGGCAGTCATCATTCAAGCCCGTGGAGAATTTCGCCTTTAGCTTGTGCCTCTCCTCCCTCAGGGAACTCAGAGAATTCGGTGGATGATCTTTGCAACGCAGTGCAGACTGCGACTCTCTACTACAGACGCAGGAAGAACAAACCAGTGGTCAAGGCGATGATTACTGTCATTTTTGAAGAAGAGGATGAGGGGGATGGAAGCTCGGACGAGGAAAAGGATGAAAGAACTCCCCCATCCACGGATAATTCCTCCAAGAGCAAGGATAGCTCCTACAGTCCGGGAAACCAAAGCAAGATGGATGAGGATAGCACTGCTGGTTATTGTATTGAGCAGAAGGAAGCTCTCCAAGAGATTCGCGGCCTCAAAGGGAAAGAACCCCTGGACTCTTTTGGGGATCCTTCAGAGGTTTGAAAAGATAGTCATCCTTGCAAGTCTTCTTCTCCGCAAAGCATGACGATTCGGGCAGAGTCCGAGGATACGTTTGATCACGCCCTGTATCTTAAGCTTCCGCCTGGCATTGAGAGTATTGATGCTCTTCCGGTTGGTATGGAGGTTACGTGGGAGCGGGACCCTGTTCGAGCTGCTGAAGATCGAAAGAAGCGTGCGCAGGAGAGAGAGGCCGAGGCGCAGAAGAAGCTGGGCAGTGGATTCCCGAAGTGTTCGGGGTAAGCCTGCCCTCAGGCGTTCAGTGTGTCTTCCTTTTTGTCTTTTTGGGTACGTTGGAATGCAGAAATTACCATTGCTGTTAGTTGTTCTGTTTTGTTTCTTTCCTTTATAATGGCGAGTCTGCCGATCTGTGTCGAGTCCTGATAAACTTTAAGAATTCTCTCTGGTTTTGTTTTGTTATCCCAGCCTGCACATTATGTCCTTCCAGGTTGGTGAAGAAAATTTTGACAGAGAGCTGCCCACTCGCTCTCAGAGGTTCGCCTCTTGTAAATAATCTTTTCGTTTTTTAATATATTTAGTTAGCCTTTGCCAAGCAAAAAAAAAAAAATGGTCGAGCCAGGACAGGGAATTTTTGGTTCATCCTCGATTGAGTTGGAGGTGGGGGTTTTGACTAAATTTAGAAGCAATTTTTGGGAACCTCTTGGATTTCATGTTGTAGAGCTTCTTCTTATACATCAAAACCTAAACATAGCCATGCTTTCAATGGGGGGGAAGACTACCTTCAATCAAGAGGATAAGACAGGGAACATTTCCTTTAATCTTGAGGTTCTAGGTTAGGATCATCTCGATCTTCCTCCACGATTATCTAGGTATAATGCAACCTCAAACCTCACAACCATATAGAATAAGAGGGATGATGTGAGTCTCATAGAAGAAATTTTTTTTACTCCAACTTAAAGACCAAATTTACAATTGTTTTCAAGCTCATAATAAGCTTTCCAACCTCCAATAATCCTTTTCTCAATGTTATAATTCTAGTTGAGTTGATGATGAATGTCAATACCTAAATATTTATATGAAGAAACCTTCTCCAAGTAATTATTATCATAGATAAAATTATCATGGTTGATCTTTTTAGATTTAATTATCATGACTTTAGTCTTTGTTGGTATTAATAGTCATACCCATCTTGGGGTAGTAATCATGGAGGATTTTAAGCTACTTGTCGAGATCATCAAGGTTTATGGCGAGAAGAATGATATTGTCAGCATAAAAGAGAATTATTTAAAAAAATATTAATTTTCTTTTCTCCTGCCCCCACCCCAGTGCCAAAAGGTTGTGGAGAGATGACTCATTTTTTATTTTGTTTTTTCTTTGAAGTTTTATATGAATAATAATTTTTGGAAAAAAAAACCTTGAAATATAATCATCTTTGGTCATAGCATTCATAAAATTTGTTATTTTTTTAACATTTTATGGTCAAAATTTTCCACAAAATCCTTTATTTGACATGTCATTTTTAGCGAAAAGTGCTTGAAATGTGTAATTTTTTTTTAATTATACTATATGGGACATGTGTATTTATTTGTCAATTGTTTAAAAAATTTAAATTTTTAATGACAATTATTTTATTTGTACTGAAGTATTAATTAAGAATACATAAATTCCCTGATGGGGGAGAACGCTGAGGATAACCAAAGGACGGGGGGATTTAACCCTCCCCACTCGAAAAGTTAAATGCAAGCAGAGGGAACTAGAGCAGCCTAGGGAATCAACCCATTGAAGTCTTCGGAAAGGAAAAAGGGTATAATGGTTGGAATTTAGGCTAGAACAATACAATTTGTAAGTCAAGCGATGAGTAGCGGGAGAACCAGAAATCGGAATAAATTCATGGAGAGTCTCCTTGGAAACACCATCTGGTTCTTTAGGGAGGAGGAGGCTCTAAGTATAAGCAAATTCAGTTCGACACCTTTCAAGGAAACCAGTCTGCACAACTTGGGACCCTGGTTTGGTAATCACCCTATGTCAAATTGAATTGGTCATTTGGAATCCATGTTGTAGGTTTTAACCCCATACAGAAATTACCTGCATACGAATTCTAATAACAGAAAATAAACAAAGGCGAGAGCATAACACATAAAACAAATAAACACAGAGATTTTCCCCTAGATCCCAAAACCGGGCCTGCTAGATTGATTTTTCATTATTTTCCTTTCAATGTTATAATACATATATATACATGCCAAAGCATCCATAAACTCCAATCCATTAACCCTGGATTAGAACATAATCATAGTTCCCTTGACCAGATCTACAAAATACCATGGACCAAAAACCATCGCACCCAAAACTATTTGCGAAAACCATGCACAAAGCCATAGGTAGGTCTACCCACCTAATATAGGGGAGCTAGTCCTGGAAATAATATAACAGAACCCAACACATGCATCCTGTCTCTATGGCATAGTTGGTAGTGGATGCTCAAAACAGAAGGTGGTAGACAGTTTGCCAAGTTATCGTTAAAGGTTTTGTGGTTGATAACGACCACCACTCTCTTTATGTTTATTAATCCAAGTGGGCTTCTTTGGCTTGGTATTGATTCCTCTCTTGTATTTAGAAGAGTGGGTCGCTTGGGCCAGTGTATGGTGGGCGTGGACAAGGAAAATAGGGATGCAACACTATTTTTTCAATTGTCATGGGTGGTAAAAGTCAATATCATCTCGAGGATTTATGGTGGTGGGTTCATGGTTGGCCCCTAGGTGTAATCTCTGCAAGGGCATGAGGCTGATTGTCAGGCACTGGAGGGATGATCCGACTCTGTGGGCATCCACAAAGGGAGGGAGGCAACCCCAAGAGGAACAATCGGGAGGAGGAGGGAGAACTCATGATGTCGAGGGGGGACTCTCTGGTGAATTTCAACCTTCTGGCTCCGTCCAACTCAATTGAGGCCTGAATCCACCTCCTTCAAAGTTTTGTAGACCAACTCTATCAAGATTACCATCTAGACCATGCAGACCATGTTATCTTCTTCGAAGATATACTACACAATCAACGATGAATCATGGACTAAAAAGCCTCTCTCAGACGAAACTAAAAAAATCTCCAAGCTCATATGGATGACTTCGAGACTCATATGGCACACATGGAATCCCACATCCATGACATGTTCTGTAGGCCAACGACTCAAGAAAACGAGGTAGCTCTTCCCATTGTAGAAAATGCATCAAAATGAAAGTAGGCTTTGTCAAGTTTTTTGGAAATTTTGGTGCTTGATGGGCAGTGAACCACAAGAAATCCAATTTTTGAAAGTTTTTATCGTCTTTATTTTGTATGTATCTAGAGGCCAAAAAATGCAGTCAGAGTGAGGCCATTTTTTCTCATTTGAAGAAATTCTCACAATGTAATCCTACTCTGAATTAATAGAAAAATATTGACTTGCAAAAAAAATAACAATACATAAATATATAAAAAAAATTCTAACTTCAAAACATTTTTTCTTTAACTTTGCGAAAAAAATTGAATCATCAACTTGGGACCCCGGTTTGGTAATCACCCTGTGTCAAATTGAATTGGTCGTCTAGTATCCATACATCTTGTCTCTATGGCATAGTTGGTGGTGGACGCTCAAAAAAAAAAGTGGAAGATGTTTTTCCAAGTTATCTTTGAAAGTTTTGTGGCTGATAAAGACCACCTCTCTCTTTATGTGTATTAATCCAAGTGGGCTTCTTTGGCCTGCTATTGACTCCTCTCCCTTATTTGTTTGTCTTTGGAAGAGTGG
>APFE030032808.1:91692-106597 GCA_000404065.3 Pinus taeda | reverse complement strand
TCACCCTTGGGAAAGTGTTTCAATGGATTTTGTTGGAGGACTGCCTAAATCTAGGAAAGGTCATGATTATCTATATGTGGTTGTGGATAGGTTCAGCAAAATGTGTATTTTGATGCCTTGTAATAAACAAATTACAGCTAAACAAACTGCAAAATTATTCTTTGAACATGTATGGGCTCATTTTGGATTACCTACTTCTATTGTATCTAATTGAGACACCCGATTTGTGGGGAAGTTTTGGTCAAGTCTGTGGGAACTGATGGACACCCAACTGAAGAAAAGCATAGCGTTTCATCCACAAACCGATGGCTAGACAGAAGTAGTTAACAGGATAGTGATCCAATTACTCAGGGGATATTGCAGCAAACATCCTAAGCTTTGGGATGAACATTTGTGTTATGTGAAGCATGATTACAACAGAGAAAAACACTCTTCTACATAGAGATCTCCTTTTGAGACTTGTTTTGGTTTCATACCATGGTCTCCTTTGGATTTTGTCTTTGGTAAAGATACCATGGTTGATGGACACAGTGATGTGGACAAGGCAACTAGGTTCATTGAATAGATCCAAGAGATCCACCAGGCAGTACAGGAACAGCTGGAAAAGAGCCAAGCCAAATATAACGCTAGGCATGACAAGCATCGGATGGAGCATATTTTTCAAGTTGGAGACCAGGTTTGGTTGTATATCAGCAAGGACAGGATGCAAGGTGAAGGTAAAAAGCTAAAGCCTATCAGGTATGGGCCTTTTAGGATACTTGAGAAGATTGGTGAAAATGATTTTTGCCTTGATCTACCAGCTTATATGCACATCTACTTAGTCATAAATGCAGATTGCTTGAGATTGTTTGAACCTTCAATGATTGAGGATCCTGAAGAGAAAAGTCAATTGCCTTCTATTGATGACCTGCTACCTGAATATCTTAATGAATTGCAGGAAGACACAGTCTTGGATAGGAAGGTGAGGATGATGCGTAGAGGAGATGTTGAGTACCTTAGGATTGAGATCAAAGGTTCAAAGCTAGGCAGTGCATAATGGATTGAGATTGGACAAGTAAGACAATAGTATCCTCACTTAGTTGATGCTTGAAAGAAAACCAAATTTTGGAGGTCCAAAATCTTTTTAGTGGGAAGGCTGTGATCCGAATTGGATCCATCAAGAACTGTCAAATGACCATGACTGTATCAGGTCGGGACAAATCTCTAAAAATTCCAAAACAACGATCAAAAACACCCTGAACCAGTGGCAATGGTAGTCAGCGTGGAACGACGAGGACCTCGGTTAAGGCGCGCTGACTGAGGCCAATGGAGACTACACAGGAGGTCAAAGTAGCCCCTGGGAGCCCTGGATCGAGAAAAGAAGGTGGATTTTGATGTGTGATTAGCGCTTCGCTGGGCAAATAGGGCCAAAATGGAGGAGCCTTGAGCACTCGGTCGCGTCGGGAGCCGGAGAACTGTGGGCGAAAAGTGAAAAAGTGCTAAAGGACAAGGCGGGACCCACGCTTCAAAAACCGGTGGTATTGATCGTGGTGCCCTCAAACAGTAAGTGGTTTTGGAGAAATTGGAGCGATCCCATACATCGATCGACACGTGGCAAGCAGAGGTGAGAGAAAACCGCCATTGATCGCATGCTATCGGTCGAGCAAGTTAACCGCATGGAACGTGTGTGTGACGATGGATCTGGGGGACCTAGATCGGATGGCTGAGATCGAGCCCGACGAGGGGAAGCGGAATCGATGAAAGAATGAACTACATTTTAGAAGGATTTGGAATCCTTTTGACTGCCACGATGGAGGAAGAACGCATCCACGACGTAACTGAAGAAACGAACCAATGAAGCAGGCTGGCGCCATTTAGAGGAGGACATGTGGCCACTCCCTAAGCATTCATGATGATGCTGAATAGGGAACTCCAAACGCAGTTGCAGAAGGTGAATCGACAGAGGTAGAAGAGGAACCGAATAGGCATTGGAACGAATGGCTAAAAGCCATGAATAGAGACATAATACACAAGTGAGAGTTAGTCAGAGAAAACCCCTAGAGGAGGACTGAACACTGAGAGACAGAAACTAGAGAAGAAGGCAGTAAAGAAAAAGCAGAAAGAGACAGAGGGCCAAGCCGACCAGCGGCAGCATCGAGCACCAGAGAGCTTGAGAGATTCAAGCCATCCGATAAAGGAATCTGTTCGGGCTGAGCACCACATTTGGCTCTCTCCACTAAAGACCAAAAGGTCACAAAGCTGGCAGGAAGAAGAAGAGTCTGTGTACTCCAGTGGCTTGGGGAATCCAAGAACCACCCTGCCAAGCAAACCTACTCCAGGAGAACTCACATTGAGTCCCTGCATTGTAATTCTCTGCGTAAAGACACAATAAAACAAGGCCACCACTGAAAGCTGGATTGGAGATGTAGCCTTGGAGAATAGGGTGAACTCCTTATTAAAAATTATTGTGTCTTGGTGTTTGCTTACTGTATTTCTCTGATGTCTTTCCATTTAAATGTCTGTGTGTTGGCAATCTGATTGATCCATTGCTTAAATAACATAGAACACACACTAGCACATGAGTCTGTAATACCTTTGTTTAATAAATCTTTAACTAATGTCACTCATAGGGTGAATATTAGATCAATTGGTGAACTCTGAGATGTGGTCATTTGATTATCTCATGGCAGTCGAGTCCACCAATACATCAACATAGTTGTTGTGGACATACCAGAAGCATACAGCCTACTACTCAGTAGAGACTGGTCCAGCAAGCTGGATGAATATTTTGCTACAGACTAGTCGCACATGTGGCTTCCGTACAAGGGCAAAAGCAACCAAATTCGGGTGGTATCTGAGAGGTATATGAAGTGCAATGTCACTCCCCTTAACGACGAGAATGAACTGTTGGCCTTCACAAAACTCATATTTGGCAGCTGCTCCTAGAAATAGTGTTGGGGTGTTATCTTGCACGGCCAAATCCAACCCCACCAGACACACATTTGGGACTCCTTCCTTGCCCCACTGATGATAATGAAACATGTACAATGCCTTGTACCAATAGTAATAATAGTAGTAGCAGCATTAGTAGCACCAGTACTAGCACGTCAAACGGTCTGTGTACAGACAAGTTGTGGACCATGTACTTTGACGGATCAAAGGCATAGGACGGCTCAGGAGCTGGGTGTGTCTTGATCGACCCATACAGCAGAAAGCATCCAGTTTCAAGTCGCTTGGAGTTCGAGTGCACGGACAATGTTGTTGAGCATGAAGCACTCGTGTTGGGCTTGCGGAAAGCCATCGGCCTCAATGTGGTCATGCTCAAAGTGGTAAGTGATTTAGATATAGTGGTACGATAGGTACGTAACACCATTCATTGTTTGTCACCGCATCTCAAAAGTTACTAACAAGAGGTATGGAGGCTAATATCTAACTTCCAAGCATTTAACATCATTGATGTACCATGTATGTGTAATGCAACTGCCAATGCTTTGGCTAACACAACTTCACGAATGTCACTGAATAGGGATAGATTTACTATTGAAATTTTGTATAAACCATCTATCCCGAATAACATAACTAATTTACGTGTGTTTAATGATGATCAACAAATATTGCATTTCATGGCCAACACTAGCATCTTCAAAGATGCAGTGATATATGATGACGAGCACGAGCGCTCTCTGCAAGCAGAAGCTGGTAACAAGAAAGACCGCATTATCACAAAATGTGTGGCAACATTGGAAAAGCTTTATGACTTGCAAGAACGTTTTCAGGGGCCAAGGAACAATACAACCCACATTTCCACCATCATGCATGAATTGATCAACCTGAGAACATAACAAGATCTGAAGTTCGTTAATCTTGGTACTTGTTGCACACAGTAAGAGCGACAAGCTTTTGTCTGTTTGTTCAAACAATACCGAGATGTGTTTGCATGGACGTATGATGATGTGAAAACCTATGACACATGGATCATCTAACATATCATTCTGACCAAAGAAGGGGTCAAGCCATATCAGCAGAAGTTGAGAAAAGTACATCTGTCACTTGAACCCCTCATACAGAAAGAGCTTACCAGGCTGTTGGATGCACAGATCATATACAAATTTCGTCATTCCACATGGGTTTCAAACCTTGTCCCTATACGCAAGAAGTTCGGGGAAATCCGCTTGTGTGTTGATTTCTGGAACATGAACTGTGACTTGAACAAAGGCAACTACCCCATGTCGTCTATGGACCACATTATGCAAATAGTATCTAATGCACAAATGTTTTCTCTTCTCAACGATTTTTCAGGATACAATCAAGTTCTGGTAGTAGAACCTGACAGAATTAAGACTACCTTGCGTACCAAGTGGGGTACGTCCGCTTACAAACGAATGTTGTTTGGGCTTGTAAATGTAGGCACAACTTTTCAATGTGCCATGGACATCGCTTTTCGCAGACTCGTCAAACATGGCATAATGGTATACCTTGATGATGTGACTGTGTTCTCAAGAAGACAAGAGGACCACATATGCCATCTGAAGAAATTTTTTGAGCGATGTCGGAGATACGAGATTTCCTTGAATCCTAAAAAAAACGTATTTGCAGTGTATGAGGGGAACCTTCTCGGACACATTGTTGCCAAAAGAGGGATCAAGGTGGATCTGGACCGGGTTCAAACTATTACAAAGATCCCTCGCCCAGCTAACAAGAAAGCTATGCAGTCCTTCTTGGGCAAGATAAACTTCCTCTGGAAGTTCATCTCGGATTATGTGCAAAAAGTCAAGCCCATGCAGGACATGATCAAGAAAGATGCAGTCTCCAACTGGGGCAAGAAGGAAAAGTATGCATTCACCCAGATCAAGTAAGCTATTGCAGAAGTGCCTGCACTCTACAACCTAGACTTCAAGAAGGATTTCCTGCTATACCCCTTCACCTTCGATAATTTGCTAGCTGCAGTACTCACTCAAAAGGATGAGATGAAAGATGAACACCCAATCTCCTTCATGAGCGCAAGCATGTAGGGACTAGCACCCAACTACCCCATCGTTGAAAAACAAGCATATGCAGTTTACAAGGTGGTGAAACACTCCAGGCCCTACTTGCTGAAGAACCACTGCATAGTATTTGTACCTCACCCAGCAGTCTACACATTGCTCATACAACAAGAACTGGGTGAACGATGTGGGAACTGGATGACAGGCTTGCAAGAGTATGATCCTAAAATCAAGCCAATTCACATAATCAAAGGACATGGGCTCTGCATACTTGCAGCTGAAGCAGCACACACACTGGAGAGTGAAGAAGAGCCTGCCAACTAGGAGTGGGAAATTGAGATGTATGATATAAGGTGAGCAACACCCATTGAAGACAAAACCTCTTGGTACGCAGATGTGTGTCAATACCTTGAGCACGACATCATACCCTTTCACTTTTCCATCATACAGAAGAGGGAATTGTGCCTCAAAGCCTTAGCATATCAGTTGGTGCATTGAGTTCTTTACAGGAAGCATAGTAACGAAGTTTTGCTAAGTTCCTAGAGGAACATGAATCAGAGAAGGTACTACAAGATCTGCATGATGAACCCGTCGGGGGCCACTTTGCGGGAAACACCACTACACACAAAGTTATGCGAGCCAGTTTCTACTGGCCCACGTTATTCAAGGATGGACATGCTTATGCCCACAAGTTCCTGTTCTATCAACATTGCACCTACATGACATGAATGTTAGCATCCCCAATGCACCTTGTTGCAGTGACCGAACCATTCCAATAGTGGGGCTTGGACATCACTAGGGAAATCTTCCCACATTCGTCAAAGCAACATCTCTACATTCTAGCAACAACCAATTACTTCAAGTGGTGGACAGAAGTAGTTCCGCTCAAACAAGTGAACAACCAGGAGGTCATCAGCTTCCTCTAGCAGAGCATCATCTCACGCTTCGACATCCCAGTATCAATTGTTTTTTATAATGCAACGTACTTTTCGTCTTTGAAACTTTATGATTTTTCATTACAGAATGGTATTGTGCTGAAACACTCATCTAACTACTACCCGCAGGGAAACGTTCTAGCAGAATCCATGAATAAGAACCTCATTCGCATAATAAAAAAGATTGTTTTCTCTCAGTAGCGCAACTGGCATACCACCCTAGAAACAACAGTTTAAAGCAATTCAATGATTTCTTCTATGTGTAATAGATAAGAGAAAGACAATGGAACCAACCTGGAACTTCTGCTTAATCCCTTGCTTAATCTCTCTCCCCTTTTACAAATCCTGCAACTCCTCCCCGTAATTAACACGCTTGGAGAGTACCTGCATAATTACAACAACAAAGAACTGTCAAAGCACCGTGATCTATTACAACATAAACATTACAAAATCAGATATATAATGAACAAATGATAACATTCACAATTGCACAATCATATGGAAGAAAACTTGAAAAGCTTTATTAATAGAAAGGAGAATTATAACCCAGTTGTCTGATCCAGCATCATCCTCCCAGCTTCAATCCTTCTTCACCTCATGAAATAGCAAGATCATTCCAACAAGAACACAATACTCTCTCCTCAAACTATCATCACTTCCTTGCAATTCACCTTATTCCAGCCTTTAGATCCCTTGGATGAGGGATCCATTTATAGATGTTTGCAAGGGTGTGAGTCATCCATGGGGTTTGATTAGTGTCATTCCACTTGTTACAATGGGTTCCACAAGAGAAGGGATTGGAGATTTTCGTAGATCCCTTATTCATCCTTGGGCGGATTCAGAGAGGCAAGTGGCACAGGGGAAGTTTGTAGAAGATTCCATGAGCAATCAACTGAAAAATGTCCCAGACATTTTTCCATCCTCGCCCATCACACCCTATAGAAGGAATAAATAGTATGCATCGCACCCTGGCAGTGTACCACTCAGTATGCATCGCACTTTGCTAGTGGAGCAGTCAGTATGGCTCAATTTAGGCAATTTCTGGATGGTTTCTTAGATGGAACTTTTGGGGAATGATGTATTCAGATGACTATGTTCCTTTAGGGTATGAAACAACTCTTTTAGGGGTTGATGAGCCCTAATACATCGACATATAAGTTTAGGGTTGATGTGCCCAAATATGTCTATAACAATGTGTCCACACTGGGAAGCCCCACGCTTGTACTCAACCTTCTGCTATGTGTATTCAAGCTCATCCAACTAATAGAAACAGAGAAGGGGAAATCTAAATGAGCAAACCTATGTCAGAGGTCTTACATGCTTCTTTGAAGGAACAACCTCTTCTGCTCTCAATAAGTTGGGATCCCTCTTCCGCCCCAAAAATAAATAAGTTCCTATGCACAGTCCTCTTGAAAAAATACAAAGGCGAAAGAAGAGAAATGCTTTCTGCGCAGAGAGGTGAAGCATGCAACTCCACCGAGGTAATGACCAAGCTTGCTGGAAGTGGAGAAATGTGTGTCTTCCTGTGTGACTCCGTCGGGGTACTGTCCAGGCCTGCTGGCAGCAGAGCAACACTAGAGATGAAAACTTATACTATGAAAATCTTCAACTCGTGAGCTAAACTATCCTTCCCGATTTTGAAACACTGTAATCAAGTTGAACTTTTGATTGTGTTTGATTGAGTTGGCAAAAGGTGAATTGTGTATGTCCATGGGGTAAGTGGGGAAGTTGAAGTAACCCGCACAATGATTCAATACTCCCCAAAAGACCAAGGCCCTGTGTTATCAATGAACCAAAACAAAGAAACTAGAGCTCTACCAGTGTGTTGCCAAGTGTTGTAGTGGCTACAACCACCCACCAAAATTTTGGCCTGCATCCATTTTGAGAGCCTCCTTCGAGAGCTTTACTTGATGACTACACGCACTTGGGTTCACTCCATGAGCTCATGTGAATATTCGCACCCACCTTGCTTGATCATTCCACCCAAGATTTTGCATGTTGATATCATTGTCATGCTTGCGACCGAGTTTTGGTCATACTCAAGGTCTTCACTTCGTGTGTACATGTTGAGTTCGCTATGTAAACAGCTGTTGCACTCACACATGGAGCCACATACACTATGGCAAGAGCATCATCACAATCGACCAACGATCAATCACAAGTGTTGCGCTTGTCGCTCACGTCGTCAGTCAGTCATGTTGAGCATGTGTGTCTGGATGGTTTGAGTTGTCTCGTCGTCTAGTCATGTAAGTGTGTGTTCGCAAGATCACGTATGCATCTTTCACGCATTCACACACTTAGTCACTTTGCTGAAGTTCTGACGACCGGATTCCCCTCTAACAACCGAACCATCACCCCGCCATTGAATCGATTGACTGACACCAGAACAATGCAGAAGCATTGAAAAAGCCATTTCAAGTTGCGCTGCCCGCAAGCAAATCAATCAACCTTCATTATGGTTAGCCAGAGAGTTTGAGCTGACAGCCACCCCGAGACTGACTCCCCTCAAAAATTGTGCAAAGGCTGTAGACCTTTCCCGCTCTGTTCACTAAGAAAACTACGCAGACAGGCCAGACAGACACCAAGTGCCCGTCCCTGTCTCCCTCAGAAATTGTGAAGTTTTTCCAGTCAGCCCTCTAGTCAGTCGACCAATTGCTCACCCAAAAAACTGCATAGTTTTCATGAGCAAGCCCTCTGCTACCTAGTAGTGCGCTCAACTTAGAAACTATGTAGAGGTGATCAGCAGGACAACCTCCCAGCATCAGCACAGTTTTTCCCACCAGCAGCTCTTGCCAACTGACTATCAGTTCCCCTAAGGAATTGCGCAGTTTTTGCTGCCAAGCTCCAACATCTAACTGCCAGTTCCCTCCAGGAACTGCGCATGTTTCGCTACCAAGCTCCCAGCAACGGACTGCTAGTTCCCCTGAGGGATTTCATAGTTTTTGTTGCCAGTGACCAAGTAGCCAGCTACCAGTTCCCTGCAGGAATTGCGCAGTTTTGGCTGCTAAGCTCTCACTGCCCGCTCCTTCTGGAAATCGTGCAGATTCTGCTTGCCTAGCCTTCCCGCAGCCCAGACAGTTCCTCTCAAAAACTGCACAATTTTGTCCTCCAGCTGAGCCAGATCCCACGGACAGTTATTGTCAACCCGGATTGTTCATCTCCATCACTCAGTGACTGTTGCACAGTTTTCATCAGCAGTTCCCAGAGCCTCCATCCCACCTTGCAACCTTGTCCCCTCTCCCGGTCACCTGCATCTGAAATGATCATGCATCATGGTAGACTAGGAGGTTTATGGATTTGATGTCGTCTTGTCATGAGTGACTGTAGATACAGGTACACAAACAAACATGGTGCGATGACGGATGGGATGAACAAGGGGAGCACATGCAAAAGGACATGTTTGCCAACGGACGAACAAACGATGCATGTAAAGAGATGTGCCCGCGAACGGATGATCATGCAAAGATTTGTTCGCGGAAGAACGAATGAGAAAACATGCAAGATGTGTTCATGGATGGATGGATGGATGGACGAACATGCACCTTTCGTGAACGGATGAACCTATCAAGCTTACCAACAGACAAGCAAGGAGCAATGTGTCAATGCAACATCAAGCAAATCAACGACCATCAAAGACTCTGCACACTTTTCCATGCGTAGGTGAAGCTGTGACACACCATGAGGACATCCATCACTCAGCAACAATGCAGCTCGACATGCACACCAGTAGTAGCACGAATGTACTAGCACTGTCATGTCAAGTCTTGTCATGAGTCATGTCGTCCACATCTCTACTATGGGTCATACTGTCAATCAATGTAATGTTCAGTGGAAGTCCAAGAGACCCACTTGTTGTATGAAGAGTCATGCAAAGTCGAAAAGTCATGGAAGTCAAACAACCATGAGGGTAGTCAAACAACCACAAGGGTCAGTTTCACCCTTGGATATAAATACCCCCTCATTTGTACATGTAAAGGAATTTTCACCTTAGCTCCTCCCACATAGCCTTGCGAGTCTGTAATCTTTTCTTTGAGGAGTAAGTAGTGGCTCCAACGCCCTGCCATGGGGTTACTGATGTATGGTGTAACGATGTGTCTTGGAACTTTTGCTTAATTTAGAAACATGCTAACAAGCCAACACATTTTTGCACATGTATTGTAACTGTTGTAAGACTAATCTTGAACACTTGTAATGCATGTTGCTTTAACCTGTGTTTAACACTTGAACTCATTCACTTGTAATACATATCTATTAATGAAAATGTGTTGTATATGTTATTAACGTTGTCTCACCCATGTTGGTTACTTCCCCAGACATCAGACATACCTTTCACATAAAACTTGTCATAACAACCGTTGCACTCGCGCGAACTCATTCGCTGAGTGTTTCACGTGTTATCTTCCCTTGTGTGTTGTGATTGCCGCATCCGTGTGGATTGTTCTTCTAGAAGATGTGCATGTCCTGTAGTGTTGTGTGTTCCTAACAGAGTTGGGGCTTCCTCCCAACTGACTTGGGACTCACTCCCACCCTCTCCCTCTACAGTGAAAGAAACATTGACACAAGTGACACTAGCAATCACCAGGCATGCGAACCTCACTTCTCAAAGACAAAGCATACCACTCTCTTGTGCTGAAAAGCAAGAGTTGAGGCAAATCTTTAAGATAATGTCAACCAGGCCATCATACTGGATGGGACTCCCACACCAAACGGTATGAGGTCTTGTTGAGACTTCATACCGGGGTGACCCCCTAAATGTTGGTGGGTCCAGCACCATCAACAAGAACCTTCTAGAGTCTTCTTCATTATGATAATGTGGATATCCCCTTTTTTGATAAATAGTGGGGGTTGACGTGGCATCCTCTCGAATTATGGTGGCTAAAACAAGAATCTCAACTTATGAGTGTCATAAATTTTTCATGTAGAATTTGATTAAGGCGATCCTTGTGCCATTGGAAAGGTCTCTATAGAATAAGTTTTATAAGGTGTAACACTAAAATGACAAAGTTTTACCTCCAAAAAACGTCATTTAATGCCTCAAAATGCTCTTGGAAGGTTTTAGATTCCAATTTTCCAAACTAGGTCCCACCGGTAAAATGGTCCTTTGAGTTGATTCCTCCACTTTTTCCACTCTAAAGCATTGAGATGGATGATAAAAAGTATAATGATCCAATCCAGATCATATGATGATAATTGAATAACGAAAAAGCTTAGTGTGATTGGCTTGAGGTTCAAATTCCCTCTTCTTCTTCAGCCCACTCCATCTTTGCAATCTATAAGAGAGTTAAATGTTTTGGAGAAAGAGAAGATGAGATGGAGCATAGTGTAATAAGAGGCAAGACACCATACTAAGAGATTCTATCACACAAATCATGACATGTAGACTTATAGAAGTATGGATATATTAACAAGATGATGATGAGTGAATAGGGTTGTATGAATTTTGACGTTGATTTTTGTTGTATAGAAATATGCAACCCTCTAGTTCAAGGTTATTGATGGGCCTTTAGATTGTCATTTCTTGTCAATCCTATAGTCATAATTTTTTATGTATGTCTCATGAACGTAAGCCTTTTCTAGGCATTCTCACATTTGATAACCAAACTAGATGATTAAGACTTCTACTCATTTGATTGTATTTGGTTTGCTTAATTTCAAGAAAATATGACATATATCTAGTATCTCAAGTGTTTTCTAGTTGAATTTGTAATTCACATTGCATGGACTAATGTGGTTTGGTCAACAGAAAGAGCAATGCATTAATCATTAAGAGATTTTGAAGTAATCTCACGACAATCTATCAAAAGGGACTTGACTCTTACATAGTTGACCATGTTTAATGTCCATCACATTTCAATCAATTAAGAGGATAATAAATTCAAGGGATTTTATCCCCCTCATTGATGAAGAATGACCATTACATTACGAGCATTAGAAGGAAAAAAATAACTCCTCAATCATTAGGACCTCCTCCAAATATCCATTGCATTTTATAATTTGAATTAGTGAAGGAGGGAGAATGACTTTGACGTGTTGAAAAGAGGAAATCAAGTATATAAGATCCATTAATCAAGGATATAATTGATTGGATTAGTTAGAGTCTCTAGCATAAGAGAGAGATATTTATTTTCTATTTTTTTGTTGAAAACCTGTAAAATTACATTTGAAGTGTTGTTTCTGTGAATGTGATTCCAAGAGTGCCTTTGGGTAGGGCCCACTGAAGGGGAGGTCATAGAAATCCTCACTTCATTTTATCTGTGTCATTAGTATTTATGTTATGAATTTATTTACACTTTTGTGGAATAAGGTATTTATTTTGTGTTAATTATATTTTTATAATTACTCTTATTTCTTTAAATTATAATAATAAGTGTTTTGAAATATGGTCATTGTGAATTTATTAACATGGTAATTAAATTTTTGATAACTTCCTACCTAGGGGTTATTGATTTCAAAGAGCTTCCTCATTTTATTAACTTCTCATTTAGTAAGAAGTGGTGTTATTTTTATCCAACTTCTAACCAATTACAAAGAAGAGATAGAACTTGGAAGCTAAAGCCACTACCTTAGTTTATGAGAAGTTAAGTCCAATGAACCACCCATAATTGTTCATTCATCTTGATACACCATTTTCATAATTTTTGAATTACTTACATTTATAAATTCTGGATATACATCGCACATCGCATAAATTTACACAATCTTTGGATAATGGATAAACAATTTATAGTGACTTATGGAGTTTAATACAAAGATCCAGGAGTGAATCAAACACATCTCTCCTTGATATCCGAGATTTCCTAATATCATAGATTGAATGAAAAACACATAGAAACTCAACAAAGTGAAAATGTGGACGGTCTACTAAATCCTCTCAGGTAATTTAAAGTAACTTATGGAGTTAGATTTGCAAGTAGATTTGGTTTGTGCTTCGTTTTGTTTCCACGAGGTTGAACATAGTGGCTACGGAGATTTCCATGGGCGAACCAGGTAGGAAGGGTTGCAGCCTCGATCTGCTCGAGACTCGACACTCAAGCATTGTGGGTTCGATGCGTGCGGCAGGAGACTAACTCGACATTTCTGGGTCAGTATTTCCTTGACGTTTTTTTAGGTTTGGGCTTCGTTTTTTTTCCATGCTCTCTGTGCATTTAGAGTTGGTTTAGTGAACTCCTCGAGATTGTTGGGTGACGGGTGATTTCGGGTAGGAAAACACTGCGCTTTTACCTCTCCAAATCCTAGTTTTCCCGCTTTTCCAGGGCAGCAGCGCCCCTTCGCTCTCGCTGGTTCTATTCTTGGCTCTGGGCAGCATCTTGTTTGCTGGTCGCACATATCCTTGGCCTTTCCTTAATGCCGGAGGTTTGCTTACTAGGAGGGTTGCATTTTCGTCTTTGTGATGTTGTGTTCGGTTATGGGGAAAAGGGACTTTGGAACTAGGCCATAGCTTCATCTATCGCCGTGCCTTTTAACAGCTCAGCTTCCATTGATTCTGTGCACCGTCTATCGCCGTGAGCTATACCTCGGCCCAGGTTTGTGGAGGTGGTTTTTCCTCCCATCTCTGTTGTGGGTGGTGCTCCTCGGTTTCTTAACTATTTCGGGGGCCTTGCATCGACTCCTGGTCACAATCAGCTGGTTCAGTCTTCAGGAGGAGGAACACTGGCAAGGGGGGAAGGCACACCCTTAACCTTCGAACCGCTTAACCCCCAAATCGCAAGACTCCCTGCAGCCAAACCAGAGTCCAATTGACGCTATGAGGGCTGCCATAGACTTCCAACCTCAGTTCTCTGAGGACACTAAGAGGGAGGTCAAGGACATGGAAAATAAAATATAATGGGAAAGACAACAGCTCCCTAAGGAGCATCTGGAAGCAGAACCCATAGGCAGGGTTCATGATCCTGTTATTCTTGAATCAGTACACCAAAATTCTTAAGCTTCTGGAATTATACTGGTTCAAAGAAGTGTTTATTGCACGAGTTATTAAGGAGAAGGGCATCCAACAGAATGCCAGAGGAGACCAGCTACATGCCATGGATCAGAAATTTGACATTCTTTGTCACGAAATCTTTCACATTGAAATTTTAGTTGACACTTTTGCAAACTCTCCTGATTCTCCCCTGGTCCAGAACATCCTTCCCAAGCATATGGAGATTTCCCTCCAATCTTCCCCTGGTCCAGAACATCCTTCCCAAGCATATGGAGATTTCCCTCCAATCTTTACCCTTGTGTTGGAGTCAATGGAGCAGAACTGCAGAGGAGGATGATGCTGAAGTAGGAAGATGGACCTTTGGTTCAATCTCTCAAGTTTATTTTCGCCTTTACAGCCAGAGAGGGAGTATCAAGTACCCTCTTGGGCAGCCAGGTTCTGGTTCATAATGGTAACATCTAATGAGAAAGGAAACATCTAGTACGAGAAAACTTATATTATGTAAGGCAATATTTAACAAATGTATTTAGCTTTCTCTATTTGGCAACTTATAAGAAACTAGACATGTTCTAAATATGTATTTGTAACCTCTTTAAATGGCTATCAAGCCTCATGATAATAGAAGTGAATATGTCTTCTATCTAATGTTGTGTGGCTGTGCTTGATTCATTAATTCTGAGCAGAGTTTGTAAGATCCAGCTGAGCGGTGAGGCTTAGAGAGCCCCACCTTTGATCAATTGGTACCAGAGCAAGTCGCCCCTTGGGGCCTGATTAAAAAAAAATTATGCTCTTTTGCTACTAGCATCGTCCTTATTTTCCAGCCGCTATGGGTTCTTATTTCCCAACCATTCTACATTCTCTTTCTTTCTTAATATTTATCTTTTTCTTCACACATTCCCTAGCTATGATGTCTCAGTTCCTATGCTTCATCACAACATCCAAAACACCCATGGCCACTTTTGTTAAAAGTCCGCACCACATTTATAGTTCAGGTATATCTCTGGTGTGCCCTGGTTTCGTACCGCACCCATAATCCATGAGTTTTTATATCAGGAGCAACATTTAGAGCAGGTTCCCTTTCGAGATGT
>APFE030032808.1:81175-91682 GCA_000404065.3 Pinus taeda | reverse complement strand
GCGCCCACTTCGTTTCGTTTCGTGTCGGGTCTCCAAACGGTCATCGGGTGAGGGGTTGCGTTTGCCATCGTTCGGGCCGCCCTCCGTCGTGCGGAGCGCCTAGATCTCCGGTCGTTACATCCTCCCCCACCTTATTTCGTTGTCGTCCCGACAACCTCCACACCATCATGCACTCTTCGGCCTTCCGTACCAAGTCGCCCTCCCGTTCTGTGATCCTGTGCACTGTCCGGGAGTATGTATCCCATACTACATCAAGTCGTATATCGACTTGGATCCTCAATGTTTCGGACCTCCAAGTCATCATGTGTGGACCTCCGTGCAGTGTTTAAGCAACACTTCTATGTTTCGGTCCTTGGCTCAATTCTCGTGGGAACCCCACTTTTCTGTTGCCAATTGGACCATCCTGCCCAATCTCCATACGGGCCCACTGCCTTGAGCAGCCAACGGTGAGCCCAGGCCTTGTCTCCTCTAAGCAAGTCCCGAAGGAGGTGAGTCTGGTGGCTCACCTTCGTTCAACAAGTCGGCCCATCTGTCCGGGCCTTTCTGCTCCAAACGTCGGATGTACTCCTCCTGAGCTTCCCACCGCGTCTTCATTCTCATACCGGGTTGAGGTAGTGCCTTTGTGTATGTGCATCCTGCCTCTGCTCTCCCGGGCTGATTCTCGTCCGGCCCCCTTAGTCTATAGCTGCAACTTTTCGCCATGTGTGGCCCTTCGCAAATCCAGCATTTCAAGGGTCTCTTTTCTTTCGATTCACCTTTCCTTGATGAGCTCGGTTCGGCCTGCCTTCCCTTGGTCTCAACCGTCCCTGTGCTTCGTTCAGCCTTGTGAAACTTTCCGCTAACCTGTCCTTCAACAGCATCCCTCCGTTTGTCCTCACGGCCATGTGCTCCCATCAGGTTAACAAAGTCGAGCTCGTCCTGCCCAACTATCACAACTTTCTTCCCGAGGAGTCTCCTCCTGATCTCCTCTTCGACCTGTTTGACTTCTGTCTCCACCCCCGTCTTCTTCTCTCGCAACCGGGCTCTTTCATCGAAGGCCCCTTGGAGATCTAATTCGGCCAAGTGGACTGTTTTGTCAATTGGGTCCTTGTTCGCCTTGTAAGTGCGATCGCACCTGCACGGCCCCTTGAGTTCACTTAGCTCTTCTTGAAGCCTTGACCAATCTTCCCGCATCTACTTCATCTCGGCTTCATATTGAGCCCACCTCAAGTCCCAACTGTTTAAACGTTCCCATGCTTCGGCAATTTCCCGGCTCATCTCCGGTCGGTCTGCCTGCTCCACGTTCACCCGGTGCTCCGGTCTCGGCCAAGTGAGATTGACCTCGAACCTTCTCGTTCCGCTCGACTCTCCACGAGTCATAGCGCCCATGGTTCGTTCAAGTACCATCCTTCTTCGTTCACCCGAACTATCCAACCGAGCCACCCTTCGGATTGTTCGTTCGGCTTCTTCGTTCAACCCGGCGGGTGCCTTCCTGCACGTCCGCTCGATTCTGCGTTCGGTCGTTCAGACCTGAACGACTTCGTTCAACCTGTTTTCTTTCGAACGTTCGGTCTACCCGACTCGTTCAGCTGTGCCCCGGTTTGCTGACCCGAACCTCAACCTGTCGTTCGCCTTCGTTTGCTGTCGACCCGGTCTGCTCGTTCGTTCAGTCCTTAGTGTGTCTGCGCACACCCGTCACCGTTCTGCCCAACCTGTGTTTCAACCGGTTCCCCAACCGACCTGCGCACTCGTCGACCTATCCACCTGTCAAACTTGTGCGTTCTTCCCTACAACCGTTTCGTTTCACCAGCTCCGCCTGAGCTCTGATACCATCTGTCACGCCCACGCTACTTTTTCCTTCGCGTTGGCCGTGCGGCACTACCTTTGCCGGGTTTCGGGCAAAGTAGACTAGGCCTCTTTCCAAACTTCCAACACCAATTTATAACCTTAACCGTGTTATGTTTATTATTTCTTCAATGTTATCTCTGTGTTTATTCCACAATTATGTTCTTAATTGTTTAACTTCATAAACAGCATAACCGAAACAATAAACAAACCGTCACACGATAATACAAGAACACAATATTTAAAAGGAGGCCTGGGTCTGACCGGCGCCTCTGAAAACCGTTTAATTAACTTTCACAAAGTCTGGTTTTACAATGGTGCGTGAGCTTTCCAAGCCTCACGACTTATTACAACTGTCGCACTATTTCCACCCGAGCTCTTTACCCACAGTCGGCATACAGCACTGTCGTGCGGCTCTGCCCGGCGGTTATAGATTTGGTGACCGTCGTATGTCGTCGTGCGTCTCGGCGCCCTGCTGTTGTGTTGGCCTGCCGCCAAGTCCGATCTCGTGCGCTGTTCAAAGGCCTGCGGCCTTTACACACTTCGCCGAACTGTTCAATGATAGCGAACGACCCACGATCGTTCAAGACTGTGCCGGTGTTCGTCCTTACGACCGTCCCACCGAACTGTATATCAATTGCGAACCTTCGCCTTGGTTCTTCGTTCACCCACGGCCACAGTCGCACTGCGTCCTTCCCCGACCTCTTCTCCACTTCGGTGGATCGACTCCTTCACATTTCGCACTCTTGCCTTGCGAAGGACTCTTAGCTCGAAGACTTGTTGTGTGAGTGATCGACTTCCCTTGGATGCCTTTTGCCTCCGCTAGGCTCTCCTTTATATAGGAACCCACCGCCTCATATGAGGGGCGTCGGCCCACAAGCCGACCTCCAAATATTTAGTTTAGCGCTTCGGCCGACGTGACTCTTCGTTAAACCATCGTGTGTGTGGGTATCGTTTCATCGCGGGTCGGCCTTCGTGCACGAAGCCGCCCACGCACGAAACGCTTACGCTCCTCATGCGCCCACACTTGGGTCCACTTTCCGTCAAGTCGCCCCTTCGTTCGTCCCTCCGTTCGAACATGTGCGCCCATACTTCGTGTCGCTCGTTCGCTTGTCCGCCCACCCGTTCGGGGTGCCGTTCAACCGGTTACGTGCACCCACTTTGTTCCGTTTCGTGTCGGGCCTCCAAACGGTCATCGGGTGAGGGGTTGTGTTTGCCATCGTTCGGGCCGCCCTCCGTCGTGCGGAGCGCCTAGATCTCCGGTTGTTACATCCTCCCCCACCTTATTTCGTTGTCGTCCCGACAACCTCCACACCATCATGCACTCTTCAGCCTTCCGTACCAAGTCGCCCTCCCGTTCTGTGATCCTGTGCACTGTTCGGGAGTATGTATCCCATACTACATCAAGTTGGTATTAAGGCATCGACCAGGCTTCTCAATCTTTCGGACCTCCAAGTCATCATGTGTGGACCTCTGTGCAGTGTTAAGTAACTCTTCTCGTTTCGGTCCTTGGCTCAATTCTCGTGGGAACCCCACACTTCTGTTGCCAATTGGACCATCCTGCCCAATCTCCATACGGGCTCACTGCCTTGAGCAGCCAACGGTGAGCCCGGGTCTTGTCTTCTCTAAGCAAGTCCCGACGGAGGTGAGTCTGGTGGCTCACCTTTGTTCAACACGTCGGCCCACCTGTCCGGGCCTTTCTGTTCCAAACGTCGGATGTACTCCTCCTGAGCTTCCCACCGCGTCTTTGTTCTCATACCGGGTTGAGGTAGCGCCTTTGTGTATGTGCACCCTGCCTCTGCTCTCCCGGGCTGATTCTCGTCCGACCCCCTTAGTCTATAGCTGCAATTCTTCGCCGTATGTGGCCCTTCGCAAATCCAGCATTTCAAGGTTCTCTTTTCCTTCGTTTCACCTTGCCTTGATGAGCTTGGTTCGGTCTGCCTTCCCTTGGTCTCAACCGTCCCTGTGCTTCGTTCAGCCTTGTGAAACTTTCCGCTAACCTGTCCTTCAACAGCATCCCTCCGTTTGTCCTCACGGCCGTGTGCTCCCATCAGGTTAACAAAGTCGAGCTCGTCCTGCCCAACTATCACAACTTTCTTCCCGAGGAGTCTCCTCCTGATCTCCTCTTCGATCTGTTTGACTTCTGTCTCCACCCCCGTCTTCTTCTCTCGCAACCGGGCTCTTTCATCGAAGGCCCCTTGGAGATCTAATTCGGCCAAGTGGACTGTTTTGTCAATCGGGTCCTTGTTCGCCTTGTAAGTGCGATCGCACCTGCACGGCCCCTTGAGTTCACTTAGCTCTTCTTGAAGCCTTGACCAATCTTCTCGCATCTGCTTCATCTCGGCTTCATATTGAGCCCACCTCAAGTCCCAACTGTTTAAACGTTCCCATGCTTCGGCAATTTCCCGGCTCATCTCCGGTCGGTCTGCCTGCTCCACGTTCACCCGGTGCTCCGGTCTCGGCCAAGTGAGATTGACCTCGAACCTTCTCGTTCCGCTCGACTCTCCACGAGTCATAGCGCCCATGGTTCGTTCAAGTACCATCCTTCTTCGTTCACCCGAACTATCCAACCGAGCCACCCTTCGGATTGTTCGTTCGGCTTCTTCGTTCAACCCGGCGGGTGCCTTCCTGCACGTCCGCTCGATTCTGCGTTCGGTCGTTCAGACCTGAACGACTTCGTTCAACCTGTTTTCTTTCGAACGTTCGGTCTACCCGACTCGTTCAGCTGTGCCCCGGTTTGCTGACCCGAACCTCAACCTGTCGTTCGCCTTCGTTTGCTGTCGACCCGGTCTGCTCGTTCGTTCAGTCCTTAGTGTGTCTGCGCACACCCGTCACCGTTCTGCCCAACCTGTGTTTCAACCGGTTCCCCAACCGACCTGCGCACTCGTCGACCTATCCACCTGTCAAACTTGTGCGTTCTTCCCTACAACCGTTTCGTTTCACCAGCTCCGCCTGAGCTCTGATACCATCTGTCACGCCCACGCTACTTTTTCCTTCGCGTTGGCCGTGCGGCACTACCTTTGCCGGGTTTCGGGCAAAGTAGACTAGGCCTCTTTCCAAACTTCCAACACCAATTTATAACCTTAACCGTGTTATGTTTATTATTTCTTCAATGTTATCTCTGTGTTTATTCCACAATTATGTTCTTAATTGTTTAACTTCATAAACAGCATAACCGAAACAATAAACAAACCGTCACACGATAATACAAGAACACAATATTTAAAAGGAGGCCTGGGTCTGACCGGCGCCTCTGAAAACCGTTTAATTAACTTTCACAAAGTCTGGTTTTACAATGGTGCGTGAGCTTTCCAAGCCTCACGACTTATTACAACTGTCGCACTATTTCCACCCGAGCTCCTTTACCCACAGTCGGCATACAGCACTGTCGTGCGGCTCTGCCCGGCGGTTATAGATTTGGTGACCGTCGTATGTCGTCGTGCGTCTCGGCGCCCTGCTGTTGTGTTGGCCTGCCGCCAAGTCCGATCTCGTGCGCTGTTCAAAGGCCTGCGGCCTTTACACACTTCGCCGAACTGTTCAATGATAGCGAACGACCCACGATCGTTCAAGACTGTGCCGGTGTTCGTCCTTACGACCGTCCCACCGAACTGTATATCAATTGCGAACCTTCGCCTTGGTTCTTCGTTCACCCACGGCCACAGTCGCACTGCGTCCTTCCCCGACCTCTTCTCCACTTCGGTGGATCGACTCCTTCACATTTCGCACTCTTGCCTTGCGAAGGACTCTTAGCTCGAAGACTTGTTGTGTGAGTGATCGACTTCCCTTGGATGCCTTTTGCCTCCGCTAGGCTCTCCTTTATATAGGAACCCACCGCCTCATATGAGGGGCGTCGGCCCACAAGCCGACCTCCAAATATTTAGTTTAGCGCTTCGGCCGACGTGACTCTTCGTTAAACCATCGTGTGTGTGGGTATCGTTTCATCGCGGGTCGGCCTTCGTGCATGAAGCCGCCCACGCACGAAACGCTTACGCTCCTCATGCGCCCACACTTGGGTCCACTTTCCGTCAAGTCGCCCCTTCGTTCGTCCCTCCGTTCGAACATGTGCGCCCATACTTCGTGTCGCTCGTTCGCTTGTCCGCCCACCCGTTCGGGGTGCCGTTCAACCGGTTACGTGCGCCCACTTTGTTCCGTTTCGTGTCGGGCCTCCAAACGGTCATCGGGTGAGGGGTTGTGTTTGCCATCGTTCGGGCCGCCCTCCGTCGTGCGGAGCGCCTAGATCTCCGGTCGTTACAATCTGGAAGCAGAACCCATAGGCAGGGTTCATGATCCTGTTATTCTTGAATCAGTACACCAAAATTCTTAAGCTTCTGGAATTATACTGGTTCAAAGAAGTGTTTATTGCACGAGTTATTAAGGAGAAGGGCATCCAACAGAATGCCAGAGGAGACCAGCTACATGCCATGGATCAGAAATTTGACATTCTTTGTCACGAAATCTTTCACATTGAAATTTTAGTTGACACTTTTGCAAACTCTCCTGATTCTCCCCTGGTCCAGAACATCCTTCCCAAGCATATGGAGATTTCCCTCCAATCTTCCCCTGGTCCAGAACATCCTTCCCAAGCATATGGAGATTTCCCTCCAATCTTTACCCTTGTGTTGGAGTCAATGGAGCAGAACTGCAGAGGAGGATGATGCTGAAGTAGGAAGATGGACCTTTGGTTCAATCTCTCAAGTTTATTTTCGCCTTTACAGCCAGAGAGGGAGTATCAAGTACCCTCTTGGGCAGCCAGGTTCTGGTTCATAATGGTAACATCTAATGAGAAAGGAAACATCTAGTACGAGAAAACTTATATTATGTAAGGCAATATTTAACAAATGTATTTAGCTTTCTCTATTTGGCAACTTATAAGAAACTAGACATGTTCTAAATATGTATTTGTAACCTCTTTAAATGGCTATCAAGCCTCATGATAATAGAAGTGAATATGTCTTCTATCTAATGTTGTGTGGCTGTGCTTGATTCATTAATTCTGAGCAGAGTTTGTAAGATCCAGCTGAGCGGTGAGGCTTAGAGAGCCCCACCTTTGATCAATTGGTACCAGAGCAAGTCGCCCCTTGGGGCCTGATTAAAAAAAAATTATGCTCTTTTGCTACTAGCATCGTCCTTATTTTCCAGCCGCTATGGGTTCTTATTTCCCAACCATTCTACATTCTCTTTCTTTCTTAATATTTATCTTTTTCTTCACACATTCCCTAGCTATGATGTCTCAGTTCCTATGCTTCATCACAACATCCAAAACACCCATGGCCACTTTTGTTAAAAGTCCGCACCACATTTATAGTTCAGGTATATCTCTGGTGTGCCCTGGTTTCGTACCGCACCCATAATCCATGAGTTTTTATATCAGGAGCAACATTTAGAGCAGGTTCCCTTTCGAGATGTGCCATCCAACCCTACTTTAGTAGGCACCTGCTTCGCATTCATCAGTTCCAGCGCAGTAACATCTGACTTGGGTTCATTAGAAGACGTGCCCTCCCACCCCAAGCTATGTAGGCACCTACTATTTCATCAACAATCAACATCACATCACATCAACTCCAACAACGTCTGGCTTGGGTTCATTGGAGACGTGCCCTCCCACACCACGATATGTAGGCACCTGCTACTTCATCAACATTGAACATCACATCAACTCCAGCAGTGTTCAAAAATCATTTCAGCCATGGCTTCACATTTAAACTGGGAGGTGGAAAGCAGGGGATGCCTTCCATCTAAACCGGGAGGAATTGGGCAGCCAGACTGCCTGGCTCATAATGGTAATATATAATGAGGAATGAAACATCTAGTATTATGAAACTTATATCAAAAAAGACAATATCTAAGTAATATATTTAGTTTTTCTTATTTGGGAACTCATAAGAAACCAGGCATGTTCTAAAAATGTATTTGTAATCTCTTTAAAACGCTATCAAGCATCATGATAATAGAAGTGAGTATTACAACCCTCTATCTTATCTTATCTTATCTTGTGTGATTGTGTTTGATTCATTAATTCTGAGCAGAGTTTGTAAGATCCAGCTTAGAGGTGAGGCATAGAGAGCCTCACCTCCAATAAATTGCAGATCACCTCTCCGTCAGTGTTGTTATGCTTTTTCTTTCAAATCGAAATTCTAGTTGACATTGTTGTGAACTTCCCTGATTCTACCATGGGGAACATCCTTTCCAAGCATATCTAGCTTCTCCCTCCAATCTTATCCTCGTAGAGAAGCCAATGGAGCAGAACTACAAAGGAGGATGCTAAAGCAGGAGGATGGACCTTTGAAATTTGAGTTGGCATTCTTGTGAACTTTCCTGATTCTACCATGGAGAACATCCTTTCCAAGCATATGGAGGTTCTCCCTCCAATCTTATCCTGGGAGAGGAGCCAATGGAGCAGAACTGCAAAGGATGATGCTAAAGCAGGAGGATGGACCTTCGGTTTAATCTCTAATGTTTAACTCGGAGCAGGAGGATGGACCTTCGGTTTAATCTCTAATGTTTAACTCGGTCTCTACAGAGAGAAGGAACATCAACTTCCCACTTCATCATTGTTGTTATACTTTTCTTTGGGGTTATTAGTAGAATAGAAAGCCCTTTATTTCGGTTCGTAGTTAGTATGAAAAACATTACTGTTAGAATGATATATGATGAAAACAATGATATGTTGTCACATCTGTGGCCTTGGTTTCCCAGGTAACAGGCCACACAATGTGCTGTCTGTACTCATTTTTTAGTCATATTAATACCAATGCCCAACTCACTTAACGTTTTAAAATCCAATGATTTTACTGTGATACACAAACACAAACACAAACACAGTCAACGCTTCTCAAAATAATCTCTCAACATATTAAAAAATTAAAAGGAAAGGAACAATATTATTTTATGCACATAATTCTTTCTGAATCACATCCAGTAAACAAAGTTTTTTTCCCAGGGCATCCCATGTTGGCACATGGCACATAAAATATTGAGAACATGTGCAACACAAAGATATAATCGTTCTCTATATAACATATAACATTGTTCGTGATTGTCTCAATACATCTGACTTTTGAAAATTTACGCAGAATACATTTTCTTTCTTAAAAGTTAACCATCAAACAGAACAATACCTAAGGCCATCACGCTATTTTAAACAAATGAAAGGAAATTACATCCAGAAAGCAAACTTTTTCCTTTTTCCCAGTTGGAAATTTAGCGCGTCCAAATTTCATTTTCCATTATCTCATTCAAAGGAGAGTTCCATTCAGGAAATTGAATTTGTTTGTATTCCTTCCATTCTTTCCACCAATCCAAGAAGCTGCTTCCTTCCAAGAAAACATCTGCAGAAATGTTACCATCATTGATCATTTTTGTCACATAATCTTCAAACATCTCAAGATTTTCTGGCTTTGGGTGTTGTGCTTGCTTGAGATTTTCCAAGTCTTTCATAGCCTCTTCTAGATGTGCCCAAAAGCATGAGTCCTGAGTGAGGGATGCAAGTTTTGTGCGAGATTTCTGACCTCTTGAACTGCGTGTTTTTTCTTTCTCTTCCATCCATGTCTGAAGAACTTTATGGCGAGTGGCTCTTCCATTTGAAAGATAATTGCCGTTACCCTTAGACATGCGGTAATAATATGCAATATCCAGAGGTTCCACAAGTCTCCTATAGGCAGTGCCAGCGTTTATCCACTTATTTTGGGTTTGGAAATCACTTGGCAACTCATTTCTCTCCCACATTGAAATAAGCTCATCCCAAAACTCGGCTAACTTAGCCCTCCGGAAATTTGCATCGATATCCTTCCTGTCCAGCTTCTTGAAGGAATCATAATATGTGACGCCATTTTCCTTCTCACAACGCTCCTTATACCACTCAAGCTCTGCCATGATACATTGTTTCTCGCTTAATTCAACTGCTAGCTTAGCAACGTTTGTGCTATGCTTGTTTTCCATATTTCCTGCTTTTTGTAGGGCAAACTGTGCATGATCATTCTGCATGACAATTCAAGAATGCATTTCAAGCATCAGATTAAAATAAGAAAATGAAATTCCGGAATGCAGATAGAAGTCCGTGCTACATCAGAGCCTAATATCAAATCTTACACACTAGGAAACTGGCAGAACTTATCGAAAAGCAGAGAGGGTAGCCCTCTTTTTGTTATCAAAGATCGAAGGAAATAAAAAAATAAGCTCTTGTTTTTTTGTGTGTACAATGTTCATTGCAGAGAGATCCAAAGGTAAGAAGAGAGAATAGCTTCTTTTTGTTATCAAAGATCAAAGGAAATAAAAAGCAATTGTTTTTTTTTGTGTTTACAATGTTCATTGCAGAGAGATCCAGAGGTTTAACCAGAGGAAAGTAACAATCCACTGAACATTGGCAGTTCATCAGATTGCGATATTGTTGCTGTCACAGAACGGAGGTGCTTTACGTTCCAGGTGGTGAAGATGCTTGTGTGTCTATATATGTACTGTTCTTATCAAATATAAAAGTGTACGTATATATATATACACACGTTCATGTTAATATAGGATTCATTACAGGTGGAGAGGTGTTTTTCCTAAGTTACCAGGAAACGGATATGGATCTACCAGATTTTTGAAAAGCCAGGATCTGGATACGATGGATACGATGGGCAATGCCACGTATACAAAATACAATAATATATAATTTTTGTATACAATAATATATAATTTTTTT
>APFE030032808.1:68515-79346 GCA_000404065.3 Pinus taeda | reverse complement strand
TCAATTTTATTTTAAAAGGGAATTGAGTATAACCTGAGCCCCAACACCAATAGCTTCCAGTTGCAATGACAATCCCATCTTGTATGAGGATTCCGAGCTGGGTTTTGCAATTCTTCTGCCGCTTATAGATTTTTGTATGACACGTTTCAGAACGGAACCATACCCTATATGCTCTGACAAACAGTGTTTAACTATATTATCAGAAGGTTTTTCAATGCTCAGCATTGTCAAATGAAGCATCTTGAGAACAGTCTCTGAATTGTTAATACATGCTGCCCCCTCGCCTTCGCCTGAACAAAACATATAAGTGCCAAAAGGTCTGTATGGGCTTCTCTTGATAACACCATCTAACTCCCTTAGAGAGTCAAGCCCATAGTTTGCTATTGTGGAAGTATGCTGCAGGACATTATTAAGTAGAGTCCTACAGGCATCCTGAATAAAAGAATCAGGTGCATTTTTACTGTCATTAGCCATTATGCTATGCCAATATGGCAAAATAGCAACCAAGGGCTCAGCAATTGACTCAAATGGTGCAAGGAGCATCCTGGGAACAACATCATGCTGGGAAACTACATGACAAAAGTTGCCTGCCCAATTTTCACGGCCAACTGCTTCATGAAGTCGTCCATCCCCCACTAAAGGACATCCAAATGTTATACAAAAAGGAGAGCTTTGCCTCAGCCTCTTTTCCAGTACCCATAGTGTGGCCAGAGTAGCAACTGCACCTCCTAAGAAATGACCCACAAATATAATGGGTTTGAGTTTCCTTTGTTTTGAGTCTGTATAAATCTGTATCTGTTTGATCATGGAATACATCAACACAATGTTACTTATTTTTTTTTCGCAAAATTTAATAGTTAATAAGTGATGAAGCATTCCCGGTAAGATCATTCAGTCCTGAAAGATAAATTAGTTAACCTTTACTTGGAAATCTGTATACTTCATAATATGCAGGAACAACTGAAGAGCTCCTTGATGGACGAGAGCTGGTTGATCATCATGACCCTTGACACAACCAGAGAAGAAATTGTCGTGAGTTTGTATGTTTCCCTCTCCATATTTGCTCTCTTTGACGATGAAACCTTCTATGTTATGAAAAGAAGGAAAGGCAACATATGCAACGCCTTCATATTCATTCAGAGTATAACTCTCTGAGTTGTTTGCAAGACGTGACTCTTCCAGAGCCTTTGGCAGTATTCCACATGAAACAAGGAAAGTTGCAATATCCTGACCGGCAGTGAACCTGCAACATCTCTGTACATTAGCACTATTCTGAAGAAGCAGGTCAAAAACCAGATTATTGAATCTGCTATTTGTGGGCTGAATCTAATTTCCATAACCAATTACACCAATTACAGATCATACCGTTGTTTACACAATCCAATTCAAAATTACAAAGTAAATGCCATCATTTTCACTTCAGAAATAAACATTGAATATAAAGAGTTCCTACATTGAAATCCAATTTTTAATCATTGATATCTCCCAACAACTCATAGAATCGATTTTTAAACCAATTTTGCACGAAGCAGGGACAAAACTGGGAATTTTTTTTGGAAGTGAAGCGTTAGAAGCTTTAGAAGCGTCATTTTTTGTATATATATATCAAATTATTGGTAAAAAATATGAAAATATGCATATTTGTATGTAAATCAAGATAGATATGATCTCCATTATATATTAATGATTAATTATTCTAGCTTTAACTATTTAAATGTATCAATCACTATCTATCTATGATTAATTATTCTAGCTTTAACTATTTAAATGTATCAACCATCATCTAGAATCTAGATTCTTTTTGTCTAGCTTTTGCCTCTACTTCCATTCTCTAGGGATACAAATCAACATTGCTCAATTTTGATCAAATGGTCTAATCTAAGTCTGAAAATATAGTCGAGAAAGCTTGACATGCCTAATCAATGATTATTTTCACTTGAGTGAAGGGTACATTTTTGCTAAGGCCATGACAAAGGAGTTCAACAATTAACACCGCCAACACTAAGGTACATATAGGGCTTGATGCTCTTGATTAAATACCAATCACATACCCTCATACTTGTATAATTTAATAAAATGCCTATTTTTTGATCTTAAAATCCTGAAAACTTTTTTGTCCGCTGAATTTTGAATGAGATATGAAATGTTATTTTCCCCTATAAAATTTGATGAGATTGAAACTATTCTAAAAAAATCTTAAATTATTTTATAATAATGTTAAAAATTTAAGTAAAAAAATAAAGATAAAAGATACACATTTAACATTACTTAAAAAAATTTAACATTACCATTAAGCAGCAGCAGCATCTATGAAGTGTCCATAAAACATAAAAAAAAATGTTCGGAAAACATAATTCTTCACATAACAGTTCGAATATTCCCCTCCCTATCCCAAAAAAAATGCCCCAAAAAATGGTGTGAACAATCTTTGGAACCACAGTTTGGACTGCAGAACCGCGTATCGGAACTGTCACGGTTCTAAAAGCCTAGCAACCACAAAAAAAACAAGGGCGAAACTGTGGTTCCGCCCGAGGATCGCTAGTGGATGCGAATCTGTCTCCTGAACCGGGAGAAGGGGCGATTCCCGCAACATAGGTTTAGTCCAGAGGGACATTAATCCCACAAACGTTTCAAATGTTTAAGAAAAATAATTTTGAATATAAGCACTCCATGCTTGATAGACACTGATGGTATGAATGTGAACTGGGAGGCATGCATCGGCACAAATCCATTGAATTTACTTTACCCAAAAATCCATTGTTTGTATCAAACCCAAGGAAATTAACACCACAGAAATAAAAATAAAAAAGTTTTACCCGGAATTCCGATCCAACCTTAAAGAAAGCTCCATATCATTCATTACAAAACTTCAAAACATAAAATGACAATAAAATATAATTTCACCTTCCATAAAAATATTCTTATCTTCACCCTCCACTACCAATCAATTTAAGATATATACAAAATAATTTCAATTTTAACACTGAAGCATTTATCAAAATGTAAACAATCTCATTTTGCTAAAACGAAAATGATTTTGCAGGATCATCCTTACAGCGGGGTACACGCCTCTGCGTCCATTTGATTTGCTCCTGCTTCACAATGCTTTTGGCGCATCCCGGGTGTTGTCTTTATAGGTGACAAAGAGAAAGAGCATAGCAATATCCCAGAAAATCAATGGAATGAAAGCGGCAATGGGTCCGGAAGTGAGGGGAAGTTGTGGATGTTAATGTCATTCTTTGGTTTTTCAGGAAACCATATCTTTCCCAGAGCGTGCAGGTTGCCTTCCTGGAAGCATGCATCATGGCGATCTATGGGCAGAGCAAGGACGATTTCCATCCATTATTTATTCATTTTTGAAGAAGATTCCTACGCTATAAGGGTGCTTTGGGATGGGAAAAGGATAGGTAACGAAGTTTGAAGGAGGGAGGTATGATAAAGTTATGGACTAAAATTTATTAATTATTTCGTTTGTGTTAATGAGATAAAATTATGAAATAGTAATAATTATATTACTATTACAAATTTAATTGAGTGGTTGCTAATAGTATAATAAAAAAAATTTATAATTATATTAATTATAATATTATATTTTATTTTAGTGTGGGTTTTTATTTTATAATAAATGTGATTAATTTCTAAGTGTAAAGTAGGATTGAGATTAATGAAATAAATCATATAAAGTGTTCGATAATTAGGGCAATTTATGTGCTTATTCATCATAAGAATTTTTGAGTTCAAACATATTTAACTATGGAGTATTTCTCACAATCAAGTCTACTTAGCTTACTACCCCATTTGCAAAACCTTAACAAGTATTGTTCATCATGAATTACTTACTTGGAGTTTCCTTCACTCATTTTATTTAAGCATCAAGGAGCTTCCTCAACACAACGTATGAGATATTTTCAGGGTTAAATGTATAGAGTAAGCTCTTTTCACTCTTTTTGTTTAAGCATCAAGGGGCTTCCTCAAAGCACCACATGAAATATTTTCAAGATTAATTGTGTAGATTAAGGCATTAATATGTGACCCATATCCTCAGAGATGATGATGAATGCTATGCAATTCATTTTGTTAGTTTCAGTGTCGCTACTTCATTCTGTAATGCCCCGTACTAATAAATCAATAAATTAATAAATAACAATAAGAATAATAAGAATCATGGTTTGATATATTTAATTTACTTTTCTTATTTCATATTAATATATAATAGTATTTGCTAGGGTTTTGTAGAATATTTTGAATATTGAGTGTTGGAAGTTGAATCACAACTTTGAAAACTCAAATCGAAAGACAATCCCACCAAGTAGTTTATCCTAAATCGTTCTATGAGTGGTTCCTTGGGGAGTGGTGTAACCCCCTCCTATTGTAATGTAGTTGCCAGATCCCATAGGCAAGCAGAAGGAAATGTAGGTTCTTCTGAAGTAAAGGCGAGGAGGAAACCCATGTAGTTGGTGCTCAATGGCAAGCTCGATTGAAGGGAAAATGCCTTCCAAAGGCCTCAACAAACCCGATGTTTGTCATCCCCAATAATAGACAGGAGATATCAAGGCAGTTTATGAAAGACCATGCTCTGATATGCAAATTCATGGGCATCTGGCCTCGAGAACATGACATTGTAAAGTGAATACAATTAAAATGGCGACCAAAAAGATTGGTGGAGCTGAGATTGAGGGCCAAAGGTTTTTTTACGATTATCTTTTCTGACCTAGAAGATCGAAAGAGAGTTTTTGAAAACAACCCATATTTCATGAATAATGTCAGGTTGTTTATGAAATTTTGGGAGGAATGCTATAATCTAGAGGAGCAGTTTCTGGCAGCCCCGATTTCGGTGCGACTTTTCTCCCTCCTAAATGATTTATGGGAACCATACATTCTCGAGGGCATTAGTAATGCTATTGCAGACTTTATGAAAATCTCAGAGATCACCAAGAAGAGGAGGCAAGCATCATATACGCGAATTTGTGTTTATATGAACATCTCAAAACCCCTCCTTGAATCAATAGATCTTGAGTACCACGACAAGATTGACACAATCATTAGATTACAAGCATGTGCCCTTCAAATGCATGCATTGCCATGAATATCAGAGGAAAAGGTGCAAGGGCAAGAGGATGGATTTCAAGAGGTGGCCAATATGAAAAGTAGGCCTGCCCGCAACCAATTGATGCAGTCAATGCAAAAGGGATCAAAATATAAGAACCAGGTTAAACATAGAGACAATCCATTTACATATTTGAGGTAGCTCGAAAACCTTGGTGCAACGGTGGAGATGGAAGAGCGGCTAGGTGAACATCCAATGGAGGTGGAGGAGCAAGGAAGTCGAGTGGAGGAGCAAGACGACAATTGGTCGGAAAAGCCTAACCCTAAACGAAAAGCCACAAAGGACACCTGGGATAATTCAGATCTCAAAGAATTACTTGCCACTACTAGTAATATCTTGGAGGCAGAGAATCTGTAGGACAAACTGAGTTCAAATGAATGCACAATGTTGGAGTTCCTCCGAACATGGGCTAGAGCAGAAGCCCAAGAGATACCTTTAAAGCAATGCAACACTTCCTCCATCTATATGGGCAATGGCGACGAAGCAATGTACATTTGGAAGGGGATTTGAAGAGCACTAACATTGGAAAAGTGGACTCCACAACTGCATCAAACCAAAGAACAAGAAACAAATGAACAAAATAGGAAAGGAAGAAAAACTATTAGAGAGGTGCTAAAAGAGGCCGACAAGTTTTTGTTAAACTCAAGCCAAGCTAATAGAATTTCAGAGTGTTTTCTCCAAATCACCTTTGCTTCTCAATGGTCTCTTGGAATATTTTGGGCCTCAACAACAATGGTAAACAAATGTACTTGAAGACTAGGATAGAGAATGAAAAACCAGAGATACTAATCTTGTAGGAAACAAAAGTTTCTAGTATCTAGTTAACAAAGATCATGGGTAAATGTTGGAGGGGTAGCAATTTAATGGCCATTGATGCACGAGGAAGTGTGGGAGGCTTAACGGTCATATGGTATCCCAGAATGGTGGCTTTCTACGACTGGGTGGCTTATCCCAATATCCTCTTGGGTTGCTTTCGTTGCTTCGGAGTAGGAGAGCTGGTTTTCTTGACGACAGTATATGGTCCCTCAGTACTAGGGAAAAAAGAGGGCTTCTTGAATGACTTGCGGAGTATGAGAGGAAATAATTAGGATGAGTGTTGGATCATAGGAAACAACTTCAATATAATTCATAGTCTAGAGAGAAAAAAGGAGGGATTAGGAGATTAGAGCTGATGTCAACACTTTTCTAGGAAGTTATCCAAGATCTAAGGCTTGCAAAGGTGGAAAATGCTAAATGGCATCCACACCTGGAACAACCACCATGGAGGTCGACACCACCAGGTGGCTTACCATCTTTACTGGTTCCTCCTTGAAGAATTACTTGATCGAGATCTATTCGTGGAGGCCACCATTGTGCCATGCCTAGGATTAGATCACTGGCCAATACAATTGGAGAACAACCTGAAACACCTGGAACAACCACCGTGGAGGTCAACCCCAGGTGGCTTACCATCTTGACTGGTTCCTCCTTGAAGAATTACTTGACTGTGATCTATTCGTGGAGGTCACCATTTCGCCATGTATGGGATTAGATCATTGGCCAATACAACTGGAGAACTACCTAAAAATGGCACCGTGCAATAGGGAATTATGCTTCAAGAGCTCCTATCTCCAAAACCCCGACTTTTTATCAAAATTGGAGGGGTGGTGGTAGGAAATTTCAGTCGAAGGAGAAATCTAAGTTAGACATTTCAACTCAAATTAGAGGAGTTAAAACTAAGAATAAAGCACTAGAACCAGTTGAGTTTGACAACATTCACTCAGAGAAGAGGAAGCTAGAAGAGCGTATAGAAGAACTCCAACAAGAAATTATAAGGGAAGGTAGAACCAAAATCTTGGCAGATGAGGAGGGACAAATTATTCATGACTGGAGTTGCACTGTAACCAAGATGAATTGTTACGGAAATAGAAGTCCAAAATTCAATGGTTGCGGGAAGCTAAAAGGAACACCAAGTTCTGTCACAAGTCCATGATCAAACACCAACATTACAATTGGATATTTTCCCTAACTTCAAGGGATGGTATCTAGTTGGTCGAACATGAGGACATGGAGGCATAATTAGTTTCCTTTTAGTAGGATCTGTTATCAGAAGGTGAGCAAGACAAAAGTGAAGCCATCACTAGGGTCACTGACCATATCCCCAACTTGATTAATCCGAAACAAAATGCCACTCTTGTGAGGGAAATTTCATTCACTGAGGTGGAGGAAGTAGTGAAAGAAATGCCCAACAACAAAGCACTGAGACTAAATGGATTCATGTTAGACTTCTTTATGGCATGTTGGCCCTTCATGGGTAGAGAAGTACACGCCTTGGAGAGGAATCAAGGTTCCTAAAATAGGTATGGTCTGGTTTGAATGCAACTTTTCTTACTTTGATTCCTAAGATCAATAATTTGAGTGATCCAAGTGGCTTCAGACCCATAGCGCTCTGTAATGTAGTGTACAAAATCATCTCGACGGTCATTGTTAAAAGACTGAAGCCCTTGCTAAAACATATTATTGCCTTGAAACAAAAAGGGTTCGTGGAGGGACGACAAATTTTGGATGGAATAGTCACAACATGTGAAATAGTCCACTTGCTCAAACATACGGCAGGAATCCTAAAATGTTAGTCAAGCTTGACCTATCTAAAGCATACGATAGATTAAATTGGAACTACTTGCTTAGTGTCTTGTCTTTTTTGGGTTTTCTTCAAACTAGATTAGATGGATCAAGTCCTTAATATCCACCCCCTTCTTTTCTATATTGTTGAATGGCTCACCCAACCATACATTCAGAGCATCTAGAGGTCTCAGAGAAGGGGATCTACTTTCCCCCTTCTTATTTATCATAGCAACAAAAGAACTTGGGAGATACATTAAAACAATAGTGAACCATGGACACCTTAAAGGAATCTACATTTTGGATCAAGACCTTCTTTTTACATACCAACATTTTTTTGATGACATTATGTTGTTTGGAAAACCAACGCTGCAGGAGACGAGAATGTTGGATATCATCTAGTCGGGTTTTTAGGATGCTTCTAGTATGTTGATCAATGGGGAGAAGTCTAATATGTTTTTGTTCAACACCAGTAGAATGTTATAGAGAAACCTGGCTAGAATCTTGGGCTCCTAGGTGGGTTCCTTGTCGGTGAAATACCTGGGCATTTCACTTGTTATCAACTCTCTTCAGATCTTGTGCTGGCAAGAGATTAAGAGTAAAATTACAAACGTTTGGACAATTGTGCCTTTCATTTTTTGAACATTGCAGGCTGTGTTATTTTGTTGAAGGAAGTTTTACAAGCTATTCCTGTCTATTAGTGGTCTGTCTTACCGACCCCTAAAGAGGTATATAAGGATATAGTTTCAAGGTTTCATAAGTTTCTATGGAAAGGTGCCAAATAGGCTAAGAAGTGGGCGTTGGTGACTTGCGAGAAGGTCTATCTGCCTAAATGGGGAGGCTGACTAGTTTTAAGGGACCCTGAGTTGCTACACAAAAATTATGGTGGAGATGGATTTGTTAACGACATTGGAAATCCGTCAACCAAGGGGATCTCCTCGATATGAAGTTTCAATCAAACCTCACACTGTTTGGTGTAGGAGTCCCATTTGGTATAAAGGCTCGGGTGCCAAATCCTTAAAGGTTTTCCTTGGCTCTAGTTGTCAACATAGGAAAGAGATGCAATGGTGTTTTCGAAAAGCAAGGGAGGTGTCCCTGGTAAGTGTGCAGTTGCAACTGTGTCGAGGTTCTTCTACCGTAAAGGGCGGAGAAACGTCTAAGTGAGAGGTAATAGTACCACCCAAGAAGAGACACGCATGAACCAAAAGGCTCCATCTAACATCCAACGGAATAGTCCACAACGGATGCGACGGTCGGTACAACCAACAAACAAAGAAATATTTGTTTAGTATCCAACGAAATAGTCCACAAGGATGGGACAACAATAACAACCATTACAACACATTCTTAATAAGATAAGCACTAAAATAACCGAAATAGTTCAACTATCTTAGTACATGTGAAAACAAACTTGAAATATAATTGTCCACAAAATAGTCTTACAAACATTCCTAGTCCATGCATGAAGAAGGTGTTGGCCTTAAAAGGCTTCTGTTATTAAGAAAAAGTTCCAAGACACATGTTTAGCCACTCCTTGCTCCTCAAAGAACGAGTTGATCTCTCTAATGCCTTGCAGGAGGAGCCAAGGTGAAAAGTTCTTTGCTCATACAATGAGGGGGGTATATATAACCAAGGGGTGATGCTTCCCCTTTGTGACTCTTTGACTACCATCATGATTGTTCAACTTTTAATGAATTCTCAACTTACATGATTCTCCATATTCATGTGTGTCCTTTGGACTTCCACTTTATAATACATTTGAATATAATATACATGGTCCACAATAGTGATGTGGCATATGACCACTCATGACATGACACTGTTGACATGGACTGCTCGGGTGTTGTGGCAGTGTCAAGCCATTGCTGCTGCTGTGAATGATGTCTTCTTGGGAATACGTTTGTGTTCCACTTCCCCATTGTTATGAAACCAACTCACAAAAAGATAGAAACGATAGATTAACGCCTTAGAATTCAGCTTCTTTGAGGGGGCAACCTCCTTTACATTACGGAAATGAATGATTCTTTGATGATACAAATGAAAATACCTCCTTTCTATATATAGGAGTCTAAGGGGTCATAATATAATCAGAGCCGACATAACAATAGTAATGTAAGAGCATAATAATAATGGGCTTCTATGGGGCACAATAGTAACAATATGGGCACTACATGGGTACATCAATATAATAAGGGGGTTGTACTAATAATAATAAGGGGTTACAGTAGTAGTATAGGCGTTTAACATGCCCCTCTCCTTCAAAAAGTGTTGTCCTCAACGCTTGAGTAGTTCTTGATGCTTCTGTATAAAATTCTTGTCCTCCCATGTGGAATCTTCAGCGGGTAAGTTCTTCCACTTGATGAGATACCGCATGGAACGTGCGTATGACGTTGGATCTAGGGGACCCAGATCGGATGGCTGAGATCGAGCCCGACGGGGGGAAGCAGAATCGACGAAATAATGAGCCGTGTTTTAGAAGGATTTGGAATCCTTTTGATCGCCACGGTGGAGGAAGAATGCATCCATGACGTAACTGAAGAAATGAACCAACGAAGTAGGCTGGCGCCATTTAGAGGAGGACATGTGGCCACTCCTTGAGCGTTCATGATGATGCTGAACAGGGAACTCCAAGCATAGCTGCAGAAGGTGAATCGACAGAGGCGGAAGAGGAACCAAACATGCATTAGAACGAATGGCTAAAATCCATGTACAGAGACATAATACACAAGTGAGAGTCAGTCAGGGAAAACCCCAAGAGGAGGACTGAACACTAAGAGACAGAAACCAGAGAAGAAGGAAGTAAAGCAAAAGCAGAAAGAAACAAAGGGTCGAGCTGATCAACGACAGCATTGAGCACCAGAGAGCTTGAGAGATTCAAGCCATCCCATAGAGGAATCTGTCCAGACTGAGCACCACATTTGGTTCTCTCCACTGAAGACCAGAAGGTCACAGAGCTGGTAGGAAGAAGAAGAGAATGTGTACTCCAGTGGCTTGGGGAATCCAAGAACCACCCTGCCAAGCAAACCTGCTCCAAGAGAACTCATATTGAGTCCCTGCATTATAATTCTCTACTTAAAGACACAATAAAACAAGGCCACCACTGAAAGTTGGATCGGAGATGTA
>APFE030032808.1:4781-68505 GCA_000404065.3 Pinus taeda | reverse complement strand
TGATGCTTCTGTATAAAATTCTTGTCCTCCCATGTGGAATCTTCAGCGGGTAAGTTCTTCCACTTGATGAGATACTTTGAAATTGATCGATTTTGTAGTTGTCGGGTTCTTGTTTTCGTGACTGCTCCAGGTTCCAATATGATTTTTCCTTCTTCTTCAATTTTTGGCAATATTGTTTGAATTGGGATATTTTGCAACTTTTGAATAAGTGGGCATATTTCTTTGTCCTTCTTCCATTCATCCCTTGCTTCGTTTATCCAATCTAGTTAGATAATAGAAATAGCACAAAACAATGCTTCCACATCCTCATCCTTTCTTGAGAGTGCATCTGCAACAAAATTTTGCTTCCATTTTCTGTAGATAATGTCAAAGTCATAACTCAACATATTTGTGACACATTTTTTCTGTTCTTCTAAAGAAAATAGTTCTAAAAAGTATTTAAGACTATCATGATCCATTTTTACCTTGAAGTGTCTTCCCATGCGGTAAGGTCGCCATTTCTTAAGTGCATGTAGTATTGCCAACATTTCCTTCTCATAAATAGCTTGCTTGAGATGTAGCAGTAAAAATACCCAATCACTTACATCAAAACATTTTTCACTACGATGTTGATTTACTTGTTGTTTCATTTGATTTTGCACCAAAGTGGCGTTATCCTTTAAAAGTTGGAGAACTTGTTGTTGATGCTCGATGTGATCTTTCACTGCTTGAACCTTTTTCTTCTTGATATGTCCTTCTACCTCTAGAATTTGAGGAGTGGTAATTTCTTTCAATCCTTTACACGATATGGTCAGATTCATTTCGTGATACTCAATGTGATTTTTCATTTCTTGCACCTTTTTCTTCTTGATATGTCCTTCGATCTTGAGAGTTTGAGGAGTGGTAATTCTTGCCAATGCTTTACAAGATATGGTCTGATTCATTTCTTCCTTCTCTGCGACTGGGTCCTGGCGTATATCCTCTTCTTTTGATGTTTCTTGATCCTTTTCTTCCTCCTCTTCATACTCTATGTAAAATAATTTCTTCTCAGCACACTTATAACCTTTAGTGCATTTTCTATCACAATTGTAACAAAGCCCTTTTTCTCTTTTTTATTCCAATTGGTGTGGTGTAACCCTTGTAGGTTGTGGAAGGCCAGGAGAAACAACACTTCCATCTTTATAGTTGTGAGGGATAGACTTCCTTGTTGCCATAATTTTACTTTCCACTATCTAACAAAGCCCTTTTACTATTTCCAATTGTTGTGGTGTTGCTCTAAAGGAGGTGTTGCTCTTTGTATCCTCATAATGTGCTATCATTTCCTCCGTGAAAATTGACCACGTAACAAGTTGTTTACGAGAACAAAGCCCTTTATACCATAAAAATTGATTCGGTTCTAAATATGAAGATGCAATACATATATTTTGTAACAGTGGTACACCATGTAGATCAAAATATTGCTCCATTTGACATATCCAATTTACCGGATCCTTGCCATCAAACTTTTTCATCTTGCTTTTTCTCAATTTTAGGAGCTCGATCTTGAAACGAATGTAACTCTGTACTTTCAGATCTTTAAGTTTTGAAATTATGACATGTAGTAGCCCTCTGCGTTCTCTTTCCAATGCCACCAGTCTGATCCAAATTGGATTCTCCAAGGAAGAGTTATGCCAAATCTCCCACAGTGACCCGATTATAGACTAGTTCAGTAGAGTGAACTTGTACGACGTGCCACGAGTCATTGTTTCAACCTTTGGCTCTAAAAAATATATACAAGAAACTACAGTCCATCCTATTTCTGTACCTTCTGACGAAATTTCAATCCGATGCTCAGAGAGAAAGTTATGACTATTTTCCCCAGGTCACCTGTTTGGAATGTAATTTAGGATTCTGCAAAAAGACCAACTTTCTCAGATCATATCTCCGCAAATATAGCATGAAAAGCTTTGAATTCGGAACTCGAGATTCACGCAATTTTTCTCAAATGGGTTTTTTTTAGCATTACTGAAATGTCGCAAAAAAAGTTATAGTGAAAATGCCACGATGACCTATTTGGAGCAACGAAACCCTAGAATCCAAAGCTCTGATACCAAATGTTATGAAACCAACTCACAAAAAGATAGAAAAGATAGATCAATGCCCTAGAATTCAGTCTCTTCGAGGGGGCAACCTCCTTTACATTACACAAATGAATGATTCTTTGATGATACAAATGAAAATACCTCCTTTCTATGTATAGGAGTCTAGGAGGTCATTATATAATCAGAGCCGACATAACAATAATAATGTAAGGGCATAATAATAACAATAGTGGGCTTCTATGGGGCACAATAGTAACAATATGGGAACTACATGGGTACATCAATATAATAAGGGGGTTGTACTAATAATAATAAGGGGTTACAGTAGTAGTATAGGGGCCTAACACCCATGGCTTGGTGACAAGAATCTTCAATGATCTCAAGTCTTGAGTGGTGGTCACAAGTTGGTGTCCCTTTGTCTTTCCTTGGAAGATCAACTTGCTTGCTCGACTGCAAGAGTGTCTTTTGCATGTCTTCCTCCTTCATCTCCTTCTTCATCATCCCGCCATGACAAAGTTCCTGTATCTGCAATTGACTCATGATGAGACAACATTAACTCGAAAACTTCCTAGCATAAGATGGTGCATTCAATTTCAAAGACTGAGCCGAAATTGAGTTGCAGGTTGGAAAGAGAGGAAATTCTCTGTCCCAATAACCAGGGCCGAGGCTTGAAGCCTGTAACTGTGTAATGTGCAGTCCAGGCTAGGCTTAGAGGTTTCCTTCTGCGCAATTTTGGAGATGAGTGAGTCTGGCTAAAGGAGGGGTCACTATGGAAGTTTTCTACGCAGTTCTGGGAGACAGTGGGTCGGGATGAGGGGAGGGCCAATGAAGGCAACTTATGCTGTTAATTTTGCAATTGCGGTCAAATTCTACCTTGGATAGTTCAGATGACCAAAATGTTTGCATTAAATTCCTCTTTTCGAGATGACCAAAATTGACCTAAAGATCACCTTATTTGGACAAGCGAAAGTTGGTTTTTGAATTTATTTATTTATTCATGTACATTGGATTGGGTCGGATCTAAGCACATGTACAATTGATAGGTCGGCCTCAACCCCAAGTGGACCCTCATGAAAGGCTATAAATAGAAGAGACCTCAAGCTCATTTGGACATATTGATCAAGCCATCTTCAAGCCATCTTATCTTCTCTTATTGTCTTGGTTCGCACAGGTCTGACAGAGGAAAGCTTGCGTAAAGGGTCTGAATCTATAGGGTCGAAGCTCACACATGTTTAGGGTTTCTGATTTCTGGAAGTTGGCACAACACTGGGCATTTTAGTCCTTAGATGCTGGCACACAGTGGTCAAGGCAGTGTCTAGAAAGCCCTAGACGCTGACATAAAAGCCTATGGGAGCGTCCAGGGTTTCAGAGGCAGTTCGAGCTGTATTAGTCCCCAAATGCTTACACAAAGTGGTTCTGAGAGCGTCTGGGTGGCCCCGAACACACGCACAGTAACTGGAAGAGAGCGTTTAGGGGTTTGAGTAGCTTTGGGTGAGTTGGTCCCCGGACTCATGCACATAATGGTCTGGGAGTGTCCACGCTGCCATAGACGCTAGCATACAGTTCACATAGAGCATCCATGTTTGGTATGGACATTCTCACAACTCCTCCTTGCGTCCGAGACTCAAAGATGAGATTTTAGTATTCCTAAGTTTCCACTCGGTGACAACTATGTTCAACAGTGTTCAACACAATGACAACAATATCCCACAATTGATTACAGTTAGTGACACCACACTACAGTCCTTAGAATCAAGGTTTTTATTATAAGCATGATCATATCTGTTTCATGGATATCATAGTTGTTTTGTTGCATAAATAAAATTATGGATCAATGTACTCTTGTTTATTGAATCATTTGACGACGATCTAAGAAGACGAAGATTTGCAAGGGTTTTCCCCATAGTGGGTTTTGCCTTGGTCTCAAACCAATCCTGGTGTCTATGTGTATGCATGCTTTTCTTTTATTATTCCCTTATGTTCCGCTGCATTGATGATGATGATGTTGTTCTTTCTATATGATTGCATATGTTGATGAATAATGGTGTAGATTTAAATAATGTAATGATAATATGGGGTGAACTTAATGTATTAATTAAGAAATGCAATTATCAAAGCAAATAACAATGTAGCCCTATGAAAAATTAACATCTGTGCAGTTCTGGGAGGGAAGGTTGGCTGATTTTTGCATAGATTTGGGAGACAATGGGTCGGGCTGAGGGAGAGACCACTGTAAGAAGCCTCTACGCAGTTCTAAGAATGAAGGGAGACTGGTCCCCTATGGGATTGCTCAGTTCAGGAGCACAAGGAGGCAACTTGTTGCGTGTTCTTGCGCAATGCGTAGTTTGGGCCAGGATGACTAAAAAGATTGGACAATTATGGAAGGGAGGAATGGTCACGGGGTTAGGAATCGTGTAATGCAGGAGTCTTGGGGACATGAATTGTGCATTGCCCAGATCCAGGGGTCACAACCTGCTGACTGGAACTGTGCAATGTGCAGTGTAGGCAGTGTGGGTGAAACCAAGTTGAAGGGCCGAAAAGATTCTTTGGAAAAGGCTAAGTGCTGGACCAGTGAGACTCACTGTTGGGTGTAATAAACAACCTAACATTTAATTGTCAATCCAGGAGTTTGTAAACTTAGAGGCGCAGCACTGGAAATACCAAAGAAGGAATTCTGCAACCTGCACTAGTTAATACAATAACACCACACCATTATGGAAACTGGATTCAATCAAGAAAACTACTTCACAAACTTTGATAGAAAATTTAAAGCATGCCTTGAAAATAATGTTGGAAAATGAAATATGTTCCTGTAATCAAGATTCTAGTGCTTTAAAAAGAACATAAGGGATGATCTTCTATTATACTTATAAATCTGTGTCCTTTACTAAATATATCTCATTCTTGTACTAGAGAAACCACGTCCCTGTACCGAAATGAGTCTCGTTCCTGCACTAGAACTTAATGAAAGGAACTTGAATCAGCAGAAACAATTCTGGTAAATAAAGGAAATAAAGCAAATCTTTTGTAACTGAGTATCAATGCAGTTATGAGATAGAAAAATAATCAAACTTTTAGGTACATTTGTCTCTAGTACAAATTTTCCTCCCTGGACTGAATCTGCTTTCCTGCACTGCAACAACGTTCCTGTACTGGAACAAAGTTCCTGCACTGGAACAATATTCCTGTACTAAAATTATGTTCCTGCACTGAACATTTTGGCTTTCATACAAGAATTCTGGGTTCTTGTACTAGGGTGCTCTGTTCCTGTACCAAAACAAAGATTCCTGTACTAAGAAATCAATATTCCTGTATTGAGCTTCCAAACCACTTGCGTGAAATGTAAAGTGTGCTAACTAGAAATTAACTTGCAAGGCAAACCAAATCAGAGAAATATTTGCGTATAATAAAAAATACTCTTTATAAAATCATTCATTGAAAAGTGAAAAGTACTTCAAAAGTCAAAGGAAATCTCTACTACAACAGAAAGCTTCTTCATGTGAAAATGACCATTTACTCTAAATACAAAACATCCCTTCTTTCCTAGATGATTGTCATGATATTAACCAGATCTGCACTTTTATCAAATAGAGATTTCAGTTCAAAGGTTCCTTCACTAAATTCCAGTCTTAAATTGAACTATTCCCACAAGAAAATAAGCATAATCACAGATCGTCATAATATGGACAACATTTCATTAACACTCAGGGAAATACAAGTAAATTAACCCTAAGCTAAAGAAAAAACACTTGCATAGAACACATTTGCATACTAAGGAATGAAACAGACTTGCATAAGGAGAGTGAATCCACTTGCATAAATAAATACACTGGTAGAAGCAACCCTCACTTGCAGAAATAAAACACACTGATGCAAGTAAAATGAAACACACCTTTTTCAGAAAGAAAAATACTCATCAAAGGAAATAAATGATACTATAATCTTCAGTAAATGAACACACCCTCACCTTCACACATCGGATTCGAGTCACACAGTTTATGAAGAAGGCAAAAAATCGGTTTGCTATATAAAATAAATGAAATACTTCTTGCTCCAACCCTGCATACGAAAATACATCTAGCACACCTTACAAAAGAGGGAGAATGAGCTGGGTTAGTTGGGCCCTAGCCAACCAACTCGTTTCCCTTTACAAAATCTGGGAAATCAAATACACAAACAACTCATTCACATAAGATTTAAACTTAGAAATTGATAAACCGACATAACTCCTTAGATTAGCTTGAATGTTTGTTGCAATTATACATCAAAGCTTCGAATCCAGCCTCCAACTGATCATAGGGAAGGGGGAAGAGCCCCCCTAAACTTGATCCAACAACATGGAAGTGCAATAACTGGTTTTCTCTCCCCTTCCTACAGAGCCATGATTTGGCTTTTATATAATTTACAATTACATGATAGGCTTTGAACAATCCCGACCTTTGCAAACAAGGTGAGGGATTGAATCCCAACTACTTCCCATCAATAGGAGACTAGTACAACCATTTTCCCATTGAGAAGATGCAAATCTGATACGAATTTTCCATTTTTGGGCATATTCTGGAATTCTGGAAAAATTGGTATTTTTAACAAACTGCCTCCAAAGAACATTTCATATCTTCTTAACCATTACGAATCTGAGAAAGTTGTTTGGAGGAGACTTAATTTGTTATGTTGAAAACAATAACCTCTCTCATAATTTTCTGATTTAGCTCCAGTGCCTGGGAAATCATGCCCGAAGTTGAATGTTTGGATACTTTTGCAAATCTGAGATCCTAAAATTCTAGAAAAACATTTTTGTTTTTATAAAACTAACTCAAAGACCCTCATGTAACTTTTAAAATTGCGAATCTTTTAAAATTTGTTATACTAGTAAAAAACCCATTTTCTCGGATTTTCGAGATTTGCCTCCAAATGCACGCAAATCGAGGTCAAAATTGGACGTTTGGAAACTGTGCGGATTTTGAGCAGATTTGTTGATTTGCTTCTAGAGACCCACATATGCGACCAGGGCACAATCCAACTCACGGGAAGGTGTTAAAACATCATTGTTAACAAAAACCTTCCTCGGTTTTCCCTGGAAGCGTGTTGGGATGTCAAAGCTCCAAATTGGTGGCTCTCCAGTGCAGGAATGTTGCTCAGTGTAGGAACAGGTCAATGAAAGATATGTGCACCTCTGACTATCAAAAAGGATCCAAGATTATTCCATATGCGTGTTTATACTACCAACTAGCATTTTCCTCCGTGGAAAACTTGAATGATGAAGTATCCGACATATACCTCCTTTTTGGTGCAGGATCTCTATGGACTGCAATACCTACATTAACAACATTAACGAACATCAAACCCAAGAAATGCATAAAGAGAAGGTGTAAAATGAAAATCAAATGTAAATCTTTGCTATTCCACAAAAGAATATATAAGTGCAACATAAAGGTTCATAAACTAGCAAAACAAGGGAATAAGTGAGGCATCAAATGGGAAAAAATATGCATTAGATACAACAATTCCGAGGCCTAACATCCCCCCATGCCGATCATCTTGCATGTCCTCATGCAAGCGAATCAACTGCTATACTGATGTTCCCTGGAAAAAAACCAGAATTGAAACATAAATGTTCCTGCACTCATAATATTGTTATTTCTATATTTGACTGTTTTGACAGAAAAATGCCTGCTGGTCCATCTTTATTAATTAACTTATCAAAAGAAAATAAAATGCCAGGGATACTATAGGAATGCTAACAATGTCATTACTGCAAGGATAGTGTTATTATGAAATAGTCAACAATCAAAACTTTCGCGAAGCATCTCACAAGCAACCTTAGTCAGTAGGCCTTCACTTTCAATAACCTCATTATTATAAATAAAAGTGACATTATTTGGAAGCCAAGGCATTAAAATGGATGGAAATAGGGAAAAAGAAATATGACAAAATGATACCTTCCCAGGATGACCATCTTACTATTACCCAAGTGTGTAGTTGAAGCTCCTCTTGTTCAAGAAAAGTGAATCACCTGCACTAAGGGTCCCACATACTGGAAAACCTTCATATTTATGAAAGATAGAACTCCAAAGCACATTACTAAAAGGATATTAAATCCATTCTTAGAGAGATATGATAATGAGTTCAGGGAAAGACGAAAACAACCAGGTAAATCATAGTGTAAAATTAACTTTAATACCACAAGCATGGCCCTGCTACTAGTAGCGTCTATATCCTCGACATGGATGCCTTTTAACCCTAGGAAATGCCTATCTCCCATCTATTAGATATAAATTCAGAGTCAATTGAAAGAATTTACATTTTTTAGAAGTTAATTGAAGGCCACTGTCCTGGCTTGGTAACCAGTTAACAACAGTGCCATTCACAAGAATTGAAAATAATGAACAAGTCAGCTCGTGATGAGACCTCTTGTCTTCCAACTTTTCAACTGAAAGCCATTACCTGAGTCACACAGTTTATGAAGAAGGCAAAAATATGTTAGCTATATAAACAAATGAAATACTTCTTGCTCCAACGTTGCATACAAAAATACATCTAACACACCTTACGAAACAGGGAGAACGAGTTGGGTTGGCTGGGCCCTAGCCAACCAACGCGTTTCCCTTTATGAAATCTTGGAAATCAATTACATAAACAACTCATTCACATAGATTTAAACTCAGAAATTGTTAAACCGACATAGCTCCTTAAATTAGCTTGAATGTTTGTTGCAATTATACATCAAAGCTTGGAATCCAACCTCCAACTGATCATAGGGAAGGGAGAAGAGACCCCTAAACTTGATCCAATAGCATGGAAGTGCAATAAATGGTCTTCTCCCCCTTCCTACACAGCCATGATTTGGTTTTTATATAATTTACAATTACATGATAGGCTTTGAAAAAACCAAACCTTTGCAAACAAGGTGATGGATTGAATCCAAACTACTTCCCATCAATAAGAGACCAGTACAACCATTTTCCCATTGATAAATGCAGATCTGATATGAATTTTCCATTTCTGGGCATATTCTGGAATTCTGGAAAAATTGGTACTTTTAACAAACTGCCTCCAAAGAACACTTTGTATCTTCTTAACCATTATGAATTTGGGAAATTTGTTTGTAGGAACGCTAATTTGTTATTTTGAAAACAATAACCTCTCTCATAATTTTTTGATTCAACTCTAGTGCCTCAGAAATCATGCCCAAATTTGACTGTTTGGATACTTTTGCAAATATGAGATCCTAAAATTTTGGGAAAACAAATTTTTATTATTACAAAACTTCCTCAAAGACCCTTGTGTAACCTTTAAACCATTGTGAATATTGGGAAACGTTTTTGGTTCTAGATCATTTGTTATACTAGTAAAAAATCCATTTGCTCGGATTTTCAAGATTTGCCTTCAGTTGCACGCAAATCAAGGTCAAACTTAGCAGTTTGGAAACTGTGCAGATTTTGAGCATATCTGTTGATTTGCTTCTAGAGACCCACACGTGCGACCTGGGTGTAATCCAACTCATGGGAAGGTGTTAGAATATCATTGTTAACAAAAACATTCCTCAGATTTCCCCGTAAGCGTGCCAAGATGTTGAAGCTCCAAATTGGTGGCTCTCTAGTGCAAGAATAGGCTAATCAAATATATGTGCACCTCTGAGTGTCAAAAATGATCCAAGATAATTCAAAACGCTTGTTTATACTACCATCTAGCATTTTCCTTCATGGAAAACTTGAATGATGAAGTAATCGACATATACCTCCATTTTGGTGCAAGATCTCTATGGAGTGCAGGGCTTGCATTAACAACATTAATGAACATCAAACCTATTAAATGCATATAGAGAAGGTATAAAATGAAAACAAATGTAAATCTTTGCTATTGCATCAAAAGAATATATAAGTGCAACATAAAAGTTCATAAACTAGTAAAACAAGAGAATAAGTGAGGCATCAAATGGGAAAAAAGATGCATTAGATACAACAATTCCGGGGCCTAACAATGACCAGTGAAGTGATGAAGCTTCGACTGTGTCATAACACAGAGTATTTGATGACTCATCAAAATTGATCACCCATGACACATGAACAACACTTTTGCTTGTGTGTGCCCACTTCATGACCAATTACGACAAGTGGGACACCTAAGATAGACTTTATGACGACCGTGACGACACTTGTGTGACAACACTAAAAAAATTGTGAATGAGTGTGACAAGTGTTTATATGGTTAGGAAAACTCATAAGCACAAAGACGAGCCCTTGAAACCACCAGAATGAGCTTTGCATAAAGTGCGACAACCAACATGCGAAAATACGACATCTTACCTATCTTGCGAAAGGGAGCGAAACACTTAGAGAAAACACATGGAATGAATTTCAGTGTTTGCAACCATACATGTCATTGAAGAAAAAACGATATGCCAATGATAAGCTGTCCTTCATACTATACTAAGAGGTGCATTTCAACTTCATGAATGATGTGCTTTGTTTTTCATACTTGCCCTCCAAAGGGTTGTGAATCAAATGGAGTCTTCATGCAGTCCTGATCTTTGATCTTCTATCATACCCCAAGGTTCCTTATTCTTCTTATCTGATGATTATCTTTTCTCCTCAAATCCTTAAGTGTCATATAGCACGTCCTCCTTCTTCATCTCGTTTTTCATCATCTTGCCATAATGTAAGAGAGTACCTGCATCTGCAACTCACTCATGACGAGACGACATCATTGTGAAAATCCATAGCCTATGATAGAGCGTTTGGATTCATGAACTGGGCCTAGACTGAGTGACAGGTTAGGGGAGAAAGCCCAATGATTGCAAAATTATGCAGTTCAAGCAGCCAAGGCTCAAGCTTGATCATTGAGACTGTGCAACTCAGGCCAAACTGAGGGAAATTTCTGCACAATCCTCACTGAGGTAAAAACATTGCACAGTTCAAGTAGGTAGTGGAGGTTGCGGGATGGGGCTCTTGGAGGAAAAACTGTGCAGTTTCAGGAGGCAAGGGGGATTGGGCAACCGAAAGCCTTGAAGGGCATAAATCTGCAGTTTCTGAAGGCAGTGAGGTCTGGTTGAGGGAAGGACAATGGAGGAAGCATCCATGTAGTTTTGGAGGCCAAGGGAGGCTGGGCTTTCTGTGAATTGCGTAGTTCCAGCTGGGAAGGAAAATGCTTGAAGGTTGAAGATGCAAAGTGTGTAGTTTAGGAACGCTGGATGAGGCTAGGTTGCTAGGAATCCTCCAAAATTTGGCTAAGTGTGGCATCAATGGAACCAATGTGAACAATGATAGAACTATTGGGAATAATACTGAGGGGGTGGGGGTTGAATCAATATTATTTACAAATCAATAAAATTTTTCCATTTCATAATCAGATTTATATACGCTACTTCAATGAAGGGAACTCGTGTATGTATGCAATTGTTCTTGAGGAAAGCAACGTATATCCATTGAACTTATGATTCAGTTAATTCATCATATGTAGATCTTTAATCAATGCATCAATACTCTATTAAACATTAAACAATAACTATGTGCAGTAGTAACAGAATAAAGCATCACACATAAGCAACACATAGGAACACCAAGATTTACAATGGAAACCCAATGCGGGAGAAAAACCACCTGTTGTTGTTGTCTCTGTCTTTTTTTTAATATAAAGAATAAGTTGTTTACAATCTTGTACTGGTGTAGACTCATACCAGTAGACAAGCACCCACATGCAGAAGGCTACAACCTTCTCGCGTTCTCCAAATTCTATTAGAAGGAAGCTACAACCCCATAGCTCTTGTACTAGCCAATATGTTTACCAGTACGTAGGCGCCAACCTACAAAAGGCTACAAGCTTCTCTCTTCCTCCAGGGACCACGTTTCATAAATTTTCAGAATGGAAACTCCTGGTACACAACAACACAATATGAAGGCAACATTTCATCAAATTTTCACACTAGACCCATCAGTAACATTGAAACTCAAACTCAATAAAAACTGCATCAACCAACAATCAGTCAATCACTGTCACCACTGACACACTAAATCAAACAAACACTAAACCTAGACACAACTGAATCAACCATTCATTTAAAACCCAATCAATCGATACTTAATCAAAATTCAACCAATCAACATGAATAGTCAAATAACTGTAACCAGAACACAAATCTGAACCTAGAACACTGCATCAACAACCAGAAGCAACTGCAGCCTCAAAAATCATATGTTAGAATGTAAACACTACTTCAATGAAGCCAACCTGCATGTAAACGCTACTTCCTTTAGCCCAACCTCTGTATACCTCTAAAGATACTAAATCATAAAACTTTTAAACCATAAACTGTATCAATCAGTGACATTCTAAATATCTACTATCAATTTACAGATTTCTAAACAGATACCAGCAAGGATCACCCTTCTTACTCAATCAATTAATCAACCAAACTCAATCTCCTTATACAATCAATTTTATTTTCATGTCTAATGAAGACATCATTGAAAAACTGTAGTTAAATAACAACATTGATCAGATAGATCAGTCATCTCTGAACAATAGGATTTTCTTTTGCATATGCTACTTGAAAGAGCCGAATCAACGAGTATACACGACTTCACCAAGGCAAACCAACATATAGATATGCAAATAATAACCTATAACTTTGCAACTATTCCAGACTTCAGACATACCCAGATCATAACATATAAAGGAAAAAGCATTTGTTAGTACTCAAATCTAGCCTATCCATTATTAGATCACATAATGATAATTCATTATGATCTTGATCCATCATTAGATCTCATCCATCATCAAACACTCATGTGCATACTTAGTCCAGATCAAGCAAAGCATCAGAAACCCATAACATGCATATTTGCTTTTGATCTAACAATTCATAAGATATTCATTCTCTATACACTTAGCCCTTTGATCTTATCCTCATATAGTTTTAGCCTTTGTCAATACCTCAGACCAAAACAACACTTAGAACTTGTGGTATTCATGGACGAGATCGAATAATTGTTACTCCACTCAATATTGTGGGTTAATACCATGGTATTTACCCTTGGTATTCTTTTACTTTATTTTTCCTTGATTTTCCATCTCATACGCGCTTTTCATTCTATGAAAGTGCGTGCATATGTATACACTCTTTTTGTTCTATGAACCCGCTTGTATACGCTACTTGGACAAGGTGAACCTGCGTATACATCTTAAACTAACTTAGAACATAATTTTTCTTCAACTTCTTGACTCTGATCTATAGTCCTTTGTTCCAACATCCTGTTCTTTTGAACCATTTCCCCGTTGCCTCTAAATTGACCTGTTACAATGTGAGTTGCCCTTTATCAAATCTGTACTGACCTGTGAGTGAGTTTCCATCAAGGACAACACCTGTACCATAATGCCAACAATCTCTCTCTTTTGACTTGATGGCAACCATATTGGTGTTGATTACTTCAAGCTGTAGAATCTATTAGAGATATCAAGCAACAACAAAATACTCATCCCCTTTGACATCAAGGGCAAAGGACAGACCAAGATATTCTCCCCCTTTGAGATACACTATACTGTCCATGCTCCCCCTCAGTACATGCAGAGTCTGCAGAGATAATTTTCAAAAGAATAACATGACTCTATAACTGAACTAAGTGAGTATGATGTCCCTATCACTAATGACTCATACATACATCAATCACCCAATCAAGTGGCGATATACCAAATGTTCAGACATGACTGAAAAAATTGCAATTATTACATCATAGGTCTTTACATGACCTTTACATAAAATGATATATAAGATAGTTATAAGAATGACCAAAGATCTAAACAAGACCATGATAGTCATCAACAACTATCATACACCATATATGATCTGCACCATAAGCATCTAAAGTCACCAACATCAAGTCATCAACAACTTAAAAGAACTTCTAAATAACATCCACAAACTGTAGTTATTAACCATCAAAACAGAAAAGACAATTGATTATTGTCTGAACCATATCATACCCTTTTTATGAGCCTGTCCCACTTCTTTTTCATCAAACCAACATATACGTGATTGTGCAACTTCTAACTCGCATATATATATGCGACTTGTCTTCATGATAATTGCATATGAGAATTAGAACACTGGAATTTCATATTTTCAGTTCCTCTTGAGTTTGTTCTATCTGTATACTGAGTTATGCCACATATTTCTGACTGTAGTTCATTCTTCTTCCATACCTTGGAGTGTGATGATGTTTTCTCCTTTTGGTATGTTGGTCGAAATTTTCTCCTGCATTCTTTAGCTATATGCCCAAACTTGTTACAGGCATAACATATTATATGTTTCATATTCCTTCTAAGGAAATCAATGACTCTGTGACCAAACATATTGCAAGAAAAACAATATCCCTTAAATTATCTGGAAGCTGATGATCTTTCTATGTGACGATTATTAGCTTGAACCATTCTACTTCTGCATCTGGCTGCAACATGTCCAAAATTTGACATATAAAGCATTCAACATTATTCATCAGAGGAAAGAATTGATTAACACTTCCATAGTTAGGGGTAAATGATTTTATTTGAAGACTTTCTTTCCTTGGTTGTTGATGGGGTTGACCTTTTATATCCTTGTTGAGAATTTCAGATTTTGCATTATAATTCCTTGCTTCAATTTGTGGGCTAGATTCACCTTTGGCAGTTTCATGAAAACCAAGACTAGATTTGATGGTAGGATACCTTTGACTACTAAGAATATTATCCAAATTCTTAGTACTATCTTGAAATCGTAAAATTTTATCCTTTTCTTCTAATTTATCATTTAGGATATTTAGCTCAACTTGATATTGCTCTTCCTTTTTAAGATATTGCTTTTCATGATTTCTTCAACTTTTCTTCCTTCTTCCACTTGTTGCCTTAATTCGAGAACTTAATTTTCTTGTTCTTCAAATTCTTAAAGTAGTTCTTCATTCTTCTTATTTGAATTCTTAAGATCTTCTTTTAGAGAGATGACCACAGCTTCAAGACCTTCACAGTAACTGGTTCTTTCCATAAGTTCCTTGGTTGTCGTATCCTTTTCATTCACTTCATTTTTCAATGATGTCACTTCATCCTGCAACCTTTGACATTGATCTTCCTTTTCCTCGTACTGTTTCCTTACTTTGTTTCCTTCCTCTAACTGAGCTTTTAACCTTGTAATATCTTCTTTGTAGGTACACTCCCTTTTGTCCAATAGATCTTGTTGATCTCTAATTTTTCTATGAGCCTTTTAACTTCTGCCTCTATATTTCTTTCACTTTCACCCATAAGAGAAAATTCAGTTGTTTCACTATCACTTTCATTATCATCAATATTTCATGAACAGAGAAATGTATCACTAGAAGACCAAAAATTTGTACCTGATAATTCTTTTGCGTGATCATCTTCAATTTGAGGTGATTCTGAATTTGAATACTTACTTCCACCTAATAGCCAATTGTCTCTCCTGCTGTCACTGTTCCTTCTAGATGCCTTCTTCTTCTGAGGCGCTTTCTTCTTTAGCTTCTTTCCCATTGTTTCCACAGATCTCCTTCAAGTGATCAAGTTTCTACCAAAGGACCCTGCTCTGATTCCAATTGTTGAGAATAATATTGAGAGGGGGTGAGGGGGGTGAATCATTATTTACAAATCAATAACTTTTTCCATTTCATAATCAATTTTATATACGCTACTTCAGTGAAGGGAAATTGCGTGTGTACACAACTGTTCGTAAGGCAACCAATGTATATCCAGTGAACTTATGATTCATTTAACTCATCATACGTATATATTTAATCAGTGCATCAATACTTTATTAAAGATTAAACAGTAACAATTTGCAGTAATAACAAAATAAATAATCACACATAAGCAACACACAGTAGCACTGATATTTAAGGTGGAAACCCAATGCGGGAGAAAATCCACCTGCTGCTGTTGTCTTTGTCTTCTTTTTAATATAAAGAATAAGCTGTTTACAATCTTGTATTGGTGCAGACTCATACCAGTATGCAGGCACCCACCTGCAGAAGCCTACAACCCTCTCTCATTCTCCAGGTTCTACTGGAAGGGAGCTACAAACCCCTAGCTCTTGTAATAGCTGATATGTTTACAAGTATGTAGGAACTTGCCTACAAAAGGCTATGACCTTCTCTCTTCCTCCAGGGACCACGTTTCATAAATTTTCAGACTGGATACTCCTGGTACACAACAACACAATATGAAGGCCACGTTTCATCAAATTTTCACACAAGAACCATCAATAACATTGAAGCTCAAAATCAATAATTACTGCATAAACCAATAATCATTCAATCATTGTCACCACTGACACACTGAATCAAACAAACTCTGAACCTCTGACACAACTGAATCAACCATTCATTTAAAACCCAATCAACCGATACTTAATCAAAATTCAACCAATCAATGTGAACAGTCAAATCACTCTAACCAGAACACAAATATGAACCCAGAACACTGCATCAACAACCAAAACCAACTGCAACCTCAAAAATCATATGCCACAATGTATATGCTAATTCAATGAAGCCAACCTGCATGTATACTCTACTTCCTTTAGCCCAACCTGCGTATACCTATAAAGATACTGAATCATAAAACTTATGAACCATAAACTGTACCAATAAGTGACATTCTGAAGATCTACTATCAATTTGCAGAGTTCTAAATAGATAGCAGCAATGATCACCCTTCTTACTCAATCAATTAATTAACCAGACTCAATCTCCTTATACAATAAATTTTACTTTCAGATCTAATGAAGACATCATTGACAAACAATAATTAAACAACAACACTTATCAGATAGATCAGTCATCTCTGAACAACATGCTTTTCTTTTACATATGCTACTTGGAAGAGCCGAACCAGCATGTATACATGCCTTCACCAAGGCAAATTAGCTTATAGATCTGCAAATAATAACTTATAACTTCGCAGCTATTCTAGACTTCAACATACCTAGATCATAGCATATAAATGACAAAACATTTGTTAGCACTCAAATCTAGCCTATCCATTATCAAATCACATAATGAGAAGTCATTATGATCCTCATCCATCATTACATCTCATCCATCATCAAATACTCAAGTGCATAGATAACCAGATCAAGTAAAGCATCATAAACCCATAACATGCATATTTTCTTTTGATCTAACACTTCATAAGATATTCATTCCTTGTACACTTAACCCTTTGATCTTCTCCTCATATAGTTTTAGCCTTTCTTAATACCTCAGACCAACACTTAGAACCTTTGTCTGCTAAGAATATTATCCAAAATATTAGTACTATCTTGAAATCGTAAAAGTTTATCCTTTTCTTCTAATTTATCTGTTAGGATATTTATCTCAACTTGATATTGCTCTTCCTTTTCAAGATACTACTTCTTCATGATTTCTTCAACTTTTTTTCCTTCTTCCACTTGTTGCCTTAATTCAAGAACTTCATTTTCTTGTTCTTCAAATTCTTGAAGTAGTTCTTCATTATGCTTATTTGAATTCTTAAGATCTTCTTTTAGAGAGACAACCACAGCTTCAAGACCTTCATAATAACTAGTTCTTTCCATAAGTTCCTTGGTTGTTGTATCCTTTTCATTCACTTCATTTTTCAATGATATCATTTCATCCTGCAACATTTGACATTGATCGTCCTTTTCCTCATACTATTTCCTTACTTTGTTTCCTTCCTCTAACTGAGCTTTTAACCTTGTAATATATTCTTTATAGGTACACTCCCTGTTGTCCAATAGATCTTGTTGATCTCTAATTTTTCTGTGAGCCTTTTAACTTCTGCCTCTATATTTCTTTCACTTTCACCGATAAGAGAAAATTCTAATGTTTCACTGTCACCTTCATTATCATCAATATTGCATGAACAAAGAAATCTATCACTAGAAGACCAAAAATTTGTACCTGATAATTATTTTGCATGATCATCTTCAATCTGAGGTGATTTTGAATCTGAATACTTACTTCCACCTAATAGCCATTTGTATCTCCTGTTGTTACTATTCCTTTCAGATGTCTTTTTCTTTTGAGGTGCTCTCTTCTTTAGCTTCTTTGCCATTGTTTCCACGGATCTCCTTCGAGCGATCATGCTTCTACCAAAGGACTCCGCTCCGATTCCAATTTTTGGGAATAATACTGAGGGGGGTGGGGTAAATCAATATTTACAAATCAATAATATTTTCCATTTCATAATCAGATTTATATACGCTACTTCATTGAAGGGAACTTGCGTGTGTATGCAACTGTTCTTAGGACAACCAACACATATCTAGTGAACTTATGATTCAATTAATTCATCATATGTAGATCTTTAATCATTGCATCAATACTTTATTAAACATTAAACAGTAACCATGTGCAATAATAATAGAATAAACCATCACACATAAGGAACACATATGAACACATAGGAACACCAAGATGTAAGGTGGAAACCCAATGCGGGAGAAAAACCACTTGCTGCTATTGTCTCTGTCTTGTTTTTAATATAAAGAATAAGTTGTTTACAATATTATACTGGTGCAGACTCATACTAGTACGCATGCACCTACTTGTAGAAGCCTACAACCTTCTTTCATTCTATAACTTCTACTGGAAGGGAGCTACAACCCCGTAGCTCTTGTACTAGCTGATATGTTTACCAGTACATAGGCGCCGACTTACAGAAGTCTATGACCTTCTCTAGTCCTCCAAGGACCACGTTTCATAATTTTTTAGACTAGATACTCTTGGTACACAACAACATATGAATGCAATGTTTCATCAAATTTTCTCACTCGACCCATCAGTAATATTGAAGCTCAAGCTCAATAATAATTGCATCAACCAACAACCAGTCAATCACTGTCACCACTGACACGTTGAATCAAACAAACACTAAGCCTCTGACACAACTGAATCAACCATTCATTTAAAATCAAATCAACCAATACTTAATCAAAATTCAACCAATCAATGTGAACAGTCAAGCCACTGTAACCAGAACACAGATCTGAACCTAGAACACTACATCAACAACTACCAAATGCAACCTCAAAAATCATATGTCAAAATGTATACACTACTTCAATGTAGCCAACCTGCATGTATACGTTACTTCCTTTAGCCCAACCTATGTATACCTATAAAGATACTAAATCATAAAGCTTCTAAACCATAAACTGTACCAATCAATGACATTTTGAAGATCTACTATCAATTTATAGAGTTTGAAATAGATAGAAGCAAGGGTCACCCTTCTTACTCAATCAATTAATCAACTAGAATCATTCTCCTTATACGATCAATTTTTCTTTTAGAACTAATGAAGACATCATTGACAAACAACAGTTAAATAGCAACACTGATAAGATAGACCAATGATCTTTGAACAATAGGCTTTTCTTTTGCATACACTACTTGAAAGAGCTGAACCAGCGTGTATACCGCCTTCACCAAGGCGAACTAGTGTATAGATATGAAAATAATAAATTATAACTTCACAGCTATTCCAGAATTCAGACATACCCAGATCGTAACATATAAAGGAAAAAACATTTGTTAGCACTCAGATCTAGCCTATCCATTATCAGATCACATAATGATAAGTCATTATGATCCTGATCCATCATTAGATCTCATCCATCATCAAACACTCAGGTGCATACTTATTTCAGATCAAGAAAAGCATCAGAAACCCATAACATGCATATTTTATTTTGACCTAAAACTTCCTAAGATATTCATTCCTTGTACACTTAACCCTTTGATCAACTCCTCCTTATATAGTTTTAGCCTTTTTCAATACCTCAGGCCAAAAAAACACTTAGAACCTGTGGTATTCCTGGAAGGGACCAAATAAATGTTACTCCACTCAATATTGTGGGTTAATACCATGGTATTGACCTTTGGTATTCGTTTACTTTATTTTTCCTTGATTTTCCATCTCATATACACTTTTCCCTCTATGAAAGTGTGTGCATACATATACACCTTTTTTTTTTTTCCTGTGAATTCGCTTGTATATGCTACTTGGACAAGGTGAACCTGCGTATACAACTTAAAATAACTTAAAACATCCTTTTTCTTCAACTTCTTGACTCTAATATGTAGTCCTTTTTTCCAACATCCTATTCTTTTGAACCATTTCCTTGTTACTTCTGAATTGACCTGTTAAAATGTGAGTTGCCCTTTCTCAAATCTGTACTGACCTATGAGCGAGTTTCCATCAAGGACAACACCTGTACCATAATGCCAAGAATCTCCCCCTTTGGACTTGATGGCAACCATATTGGTGTTGATTACTTCAAGTTGTAGAACCTGTTAGAGATATCAAGCAACACCAAAATACTATCCCCCTTTGACATCAAGGGCAAAGGGAGGACCAGGATATTCTCCCCCTTTGAGATACACTATACTGTCCATGCCCCTTGAGTACATGCAGAGTCTATAGAGATAATTTTCAAAAGAATAACATGAATCTATCACTCAACTAAGTGGGTATGACCTCCCTATCACCAATGACTCATACACACGTCAATCACCCAACCAAGTGGGGATATGCTAAATGTTCAAACATGACTAAAAAAATTGCAATTATTACATCGTAGGTCTTTATGTGACCTTTACATCAAATGATATACATGAAATTTATAACAAATACCAAATATCTAAACAAGACCATGATAGTCATCAAAAACTATCATACACCATATATGATATGTACCATAAGCATCTTCTAGCAACATCTAGATCAACGACATGTATATGTCCAACATCAGTTTGCAAGATAAGCCAATGGACCTTTAATATCATGAACCCGTGGCAAAGTATGTTGCATATAGATATCAACTCATCCTCTTGATCTCATCAAGATCAACTTGCTCCGTTTCCTTAGTAGAAAGAGCCCTAACATAGCCTTCCATGAATCAACTAAGTAACCATTCACATTATATCATATGTATGTGAAAACACCATAGTCATCATCCATGATTATACCATCATCATTGTACCAAGAACTACATGATATTTCCATAAAAACCCTCAAAATATCAACCATGTACCTTCACTATGGATTTTTCAACATCCTGCATTTGATAAGCATCAATCATGATAAACATATATGAGAACCAAACCTATCATCATAAAGTAAGATTTCATCATCATTATGCGACTAAGTAAGCCATGTCTTCAAATAGCTATGTCTTCATGAAACATGCAATAACACCATTCTCTTGGCCAACCAACAATCTTTACCAATGTGTAATAATCATTTGTGTATTAGCAAAATATGTATCCATCATAGAGATAGCAATATGTATCTAGAAAGTCATGAGCTCATAGTCATTTGTCAAGATTTCTTGATACCATCAACAACAACAATCCTCAATCACGCGAGAGCTAAGAACTATAGGAATCCTCATTCATAACTGTACCATATGAAGTTTATGCATCTTTGAAGGGTTGATGACAACAACATAAAAGAAATGAGTGACACTTAACATCATCAAATAATGAAGGTGTGTACTCAAGCTTTGTTCTTTTCTTTCAACTTATGAAGATAATCATATAAGAAACACATGAATATGCATCATCAAAAGAGTTATCCGAATCATCCTTAAATATGATCTGAATAACAACTCTGTGGCCCAAGCAAGATAAGTATCATCTGAGATTTCATCATAGGCAATTCATAACCGCAACATAGCATGATGTATCATTTAAACAAAAACACAAGCATCATTACCATTGATAAGAATCATTAGGTACCAAATACTTCTAACCATAATGCCAACAATTCATTATTAGAAGCATAGCATATTCTCCATTTGAACCTGTGCCAACTGTTCACTTTCGAATATGATCATTGCAAATATCAGTAATAATTATCGAGGCATCATCATCAACTAGTTATACATCAAGTCATCAACAACTTAAAAACACTTCTAAATAACATCCACAGACTGTAATCATTAGCCATCAAAACATAAAAGACAATTGATCATTGTCTGAAACATATCAGACCCTCTTTCTAAGTCTGTCCCACTTCTTTTCCATCAAACCAACATATACACGACTGTGCAGCTTCTAACTCACGTATATATGCCAATTGTCTTCATGATAACTATGTATGAGAATTAGAACACTGAAATTTCATACTTTTAGTCACTCTTGAGTCTGTTTTGTCTGTATACTAAGCTACGCCACATATTTCTGAATGTAGTTCCTTCTTTTTCCATACCTTGGAGTGTGATGATGTTTTCTCCTTTTGGTATGTTGGCTGAAATTTGTTCTTGCATTCTTTTGCTATATGCTCAAACTTGTTACAGGCATAACATATTATATGTTTCATATTCCTTCTAAATCAATCAATGGCTTTGTGACCAAACATATTGCAAGAGAAACAATATCCCTTAAAGTACTTGGACGCTGATGATTTTTCTGTGTAACGATTATTAGCTTGAACCATTCTACTTTTGCATCTGGCTGCAACATGTCCAAAATTATGACATATAAAGCATTCATCATTATTCATCAGAGGAAAGAATTGATTAACACTTGATATTTAGTTGTAAATGATTTTCTTTGAAGAATTTCTTTCCTTGGTTGTTGATGGGGTTGACCTTTTATCTCCTTGTTCAACATTTCATGTTTTGCATTAGAATTCCTTGCTTCACTTTGTGAGCTAGATTCACCTTTAATAGTTTCATGAAAACCAAGACTAGGTTTGATGGACGGAGACCTTTGACTACTAAGAATATTATCAAAAATCTTAATACTATCTTGAAATCATAAAAAAATATCGTTTTCTTCTAATTTATCTTTGAGGATATTTAGCTCAACCTGATATTGCTCTTCCATTTCAAGATACTGCTTCTTCATGATTTCTTCAACTTTTCTTCCTTCTTCCACTTGTTTCCTTAATTCAAGAACTTCATTTTCTTGTTCTTCAAATGCTTGAAGTAGTTATTCATTCTGCTTATTTGAATTCTTAAGATCTTCTTTTAGAGAGACGACCACAACTTCAAGACCTTCACAATAACTGGTTCTTTCCATAAGTTCCTTGGTTGTTGTATCCTTTTCATTCACTTCATTTGTCAACGATGTCACTTCATCCTACAACCTTTGACATTGATCTTCCTTTTCCTCATACTGTTTCCTTACTTTGTTTCCTTCCTCTAACTAAGATTTTAACCTTGTAATCTCTTCTTTGAAGGTACACTCCCTTTTTTCCAATAGATCTTGTTGATCTCTAACTTTTTTTTTGTGAGCCTTTTAACTTCTGCCTCTATATTTCTTTCACTTTCACCCATAAGAGAAAATTAAGTTGGTTCACTGTCACTTTCATTATCATCAATATTGCATGAATAAAGAAATGTATCACTAGAAGACCAAAAGTTTGTACCTGATAATTCTTTTACCTGATCATCTTCAATTTGAGGTGATTCTAAATCTGAATACTTACTTCCACCTAATAGCCAATTGTCTCTCCTACTATTACTATTCCTTTGAGATGTCTTCTTGTTTTAAGGCGCTTTCTTCTTTAGCTTCTTTCGCATTGTTTCTACGGATCTCCTTCAAGCAATCAAACTTCTGCCGAATGACCTCGCTTTGATTCCAAATTGTTTGAATAATACTAAGGGAGCGGGGTGGGGGGGGGGGTGAAATCAATATTTACAAATCAATAACCTATTCCATTTCATAATCAGATTTATATACGCTACTTCAGTGAAGGGACTCACGTGTGTACACAACTATTCTTAAGGAAACCAATGTATATCTAGTGAAATTATGATTCATTTAATTCATCATATATAGATATTTAATTAGTGAATCAATACTTTATTAAACATTATACAATAACCATGTGTATTAATAACAAAATAAACCATCACACACAAACAACACACAGGAACACCAAGATTTAAGGTGGAAACCCAATGTGGGAGAAAAACCACCTACTACTATTGTCTTTGTCTTAGTTTTAATATAAAGAATAAGATGTTTACAATCTTGTACTAGTGCAGACTCAAACTAGTATGCAGGCACCCACCTATAAAAGGATACAACCTTCTTTCATTCTCCACCTTCTACTGGAAGGGAGCTACAACCCCCTAGCTCTTGTACTAGCCAATATGTTTACCGGTACATAGGCGCTGACCTATAGAAGGATACGACCTTATCTCTTCCTCTAGGGACCACGTTTCATAAATTTTCAGACTATATACTCTTGGTACATAACAACACAATATGAAGGCCACATTTCGTAAAATTTTCACACAAGAACCATCCATAACATTGAAGCTCAAACTCAATAATAACTGCATCAACCAACAATTAGTCAATCACTCTCACCATTGACACACTGAATCAAACAAACACTGAACCTACGACACAACTGAATCAACCATTCATTTAAAACCCAATCAATCGATACTTAATCAAAATTCAACCAATCAATGTGAACAGCCAGATCACCGTAACCAGAACACAGATTTAAATCCAGAACACTTCATCAATAACTAGAACCAACTGAAACCTCAAAAATCATATGTTAGACAGTATACACTGCTTCAATGAAGCCAACCTACATGTATACGCTACTTCCTTTAGCCCAAATTTCATATACCTCTAAAGATACTGAATCATAAAACTTCTGAACCATAAACTGTACCAATTAGTGACATTTTGAAGATTTACTGTCAATTTACAAAGTTCTAAACAAATAGCAGCAAGGATCACCCTTCTTACTCAATCAATTAATCAACCAAACTCAATCTCCTTATAGAATCAATTTTACTTTCAAATCTAATGAAGACATCATTCACAAACAACAATTAAACAACAACACTGATAAGATAGACCAGTCATCTTTAAACAACATGATTTTCTTTTTCATACACTACTTGTAAGAGCTAAACCGGCGTGTATACGAGCCTTCACCAAGGTGAACCAGCGTATAGATCTACAAATAATAACTTATAACTTCGCAGCTATTCTATATTTCAAACATACCCAGATCATAACATATAAAGGACAAAACATTTGTTATCACTCAGATCTAGCCTATCTATTATCAGATCACATAATGATAAGTCATTATGATCTCCATCCATCATCAAACACTCAGGTGCATACTTAGTCCAGATCAAACAAAGCATCAGAAACCCAAAACGTGCATATTTTTTATTGATCTAATACTTCATAAGATATTCATTCCTTGTATACTTAGCCCTTTTATCTTCTCCTCCTTATATAATTTTAGCCTTTCTTAATACCTCAGACCAAAACAACACTTAGAACTTGTGGTATTCGTGGACGGGATCAAATAATTCTTACTTGGCTCAATATTGTGGGCTAATACCATGGTATTGACCCTTGGTATTCTTTTACTTTATTTTTCCTTGATTTTCCATCCCATACGTGCTTTTACTTATATGAAAGTGCGTGCATACATATGCACTCTTTTTGTTCTGTGAACCCTCTTGTACATGCTACTTGGACAAGGTGAACTTGCATACACATATTAACTAACTTAAAACATCATTTTTCTTTAACTTCTTATTCTGATCTATAGTCCTTTGTTCCAACGTCTTGTTCTTTTGAACCATTTCCCTGTTACCTCTGAATTGACCTATTACAATGTTAGTTGTCCTTTATCAAATCTGTACTGACCTGGGAGTGAGTTTCCATCAAGGACAACACCTGTACCATAATTCCAACAAGAACATGACTGTGACCACACACTTGGACACTTGGTGACACAACATAGATCATCCAGGACATATGAAAACATGATTCCCTTAATTAAACAACCTTTGTGGAAACTTACGACAAGTGCAACTCCAATGATAGACTTTGTGAGGATAATGACGAAACTTATGTAATAGTGTGTGAGCATTTTTGAAATGAGTACAAAACATGTCTATATGATGAGAACACCTCATTTTCACAAAGATTTCCCCTTGAATCAAAACAAAACTCTTCTTTGCATGGTAATTGACAATTCCCATGCTCAAAGATGACACATGGTATATAAAGATATAAGTGTGAACGAGTCTTCCAATCCAAGAAGGGAGCTTAAAATCATCAGCTGACCAATAAGTGACCAAGGAATGACTGATCACAGGATCCATAGTAGGCTCCAAAATTAGAGTGTATGCCAAAATTTTGGAGGGTGTTGCAACTGCTACAACAAGATCCAAGGAGGTTCAAAGATATGGAAACACATTTGGAAGAGGAAATATAGTCTAATTAACACTCAAGTCAAGAAGGTTAGAATGATAGCGTAGCCCTTTGGCTCGTCCATATGGAACATTTCTCAAGAAAACAAATCCCTTATTCAGAATCATTTATTTTGGGAGGTCAAGAATTGTAGAACAACTGAGTTCTGGGAGGAATCATGGCAACAATTACCACGTCTATATAGGAGATAGTAGCTTAGACTACTAATGGAGTTCACCGCTTCTCAGGGTGTTATTCAAGTAGCAGAATTTTGGATAGAATCTAATTCCCATTCCTAATGGAGGTAATGGAAAACAAAGAGAAACAAGGCTGTAGATTGAGCCCTACAGGTTTGGTTGATATTAGAACAACTCCTAGAGACAAGAAAATCCAAGTGGTATAGGATAATGATAAATTAAAATGGGGCTACAATTCGAAAGGAAGGTTTATCATAAAGGAGACTTATGAACTTGTAGTAGGCCATTTGGAGATACCTCAGGAACCCCTATGAAAGAATATATGGACAACCAAATTGTGGCCAAAGGTCACACAATTACTATAGCTTATCGGAAGGAGATGACTCTAAACATGGGATCATCTTTAGAGAAAAGGTTTTACACGTCCATCCTGATGCCCTCTCTGCTAAGAACAAGAGGAAAGTGAAAAACATCTATTGAATACCTGTGTAGTCGTAGAAGAGTTATGGATTAGGGTCTAGGTCTTATTCAATGATTTTGGATGTAATCCCAATAGTTTGAGGGAAACCATAGAATCATGGTCGATTAACCTTTTTAAGAACGTCGTGGTCAATAAGGCTTGTATACTAGTTATAGGATTTCTCCTCTGGAATGTCTGGAAGGAGCGAAATAGAAATCATATTCAAGGACCAAAGAATGTTAGGAGACTTTATATGGCATACCATGAAATAAAACGTGAAAGAAATAATCCTGTTGGAACAATGGGATGCAGAGGACTATAGGGAAGAAGGAGAGGAAGTAAGGATTCTAAGAGATATGGAGTTGTCTCAATAAATGATGGTGTTGAACATAACATATCACTCCATGAACCCTCACCCTTCTCTATCAAGTTTTTCCCTTCCCCCATAAGGTTTCATTGAGCTTAACTTTAATGGGTCTTATTAAATGATTTGGACTGTACTCCTAATAGTTTGTGGGAAACCATAGAATCATGGCTCGTTAAACTTTTTAAGAATGACGTGGTCAATAAGGCTTGTATATTGGTCATAGGGTTTCTCCTCTATAATTTATGGAAGGAGCGAAATAGAAATCATATTCAAGGACCAAAGAAAGTTAGGAGACTTTATATGTCATACCACGAAACAAAACATGAAAGAAAAAATCTTGTTCGAACAATGGGATGTGGAGGACTAGAGCGCAAAAGGAGAGGAATCAAGGATTTTAAGAATCTGAAGTTGTCTCAAGAAATGATGGTGTTGAACATGACATATCGCTCCATGACTCCTCACCCTTCTCCATCAAGTTTTTCCCTTCCCTCATAAGGTTTCATTGAGCTTAACTATGATGGGGATTCCAAAGGAAACCCGAGACCGATAGGGTACAAGGGACTCTTCCATGATGACCAGGTGATGCATCCATATGGCCTTAAAACCCAAATTAATGCTTCACTATTCTTTTCATTCAATATATGGCCTTGCCTTTTACTTTACCCAATACCTTTTTTGAGCGAAATCGATGCAATATCTCATCCCAGACATATTATTATGAAGATTTGGTAGGGTAATAAATATCACCGTAGATCCCACACTATTCATGGATGCTAGTTTTCTTGTCAAGATAGATGTATGCCAATTCTCCCCAACAAGAACCCCATGAATTCTTTCAAAAATGAAATCACTGCCATAAAAAAATATTAAAAGGGTGTGATTCATTTCATACCCACAGTCTCTGGATAGAATGCCACCTTTGTAAACCTTGAATATTTCACTGGAGGAATCGACTCCCCCACTGACGGGTTGAGTAGCCACTGCTTGTAAAAGGCCATCAAGGCCAGTAACCAAAGCCTCGTACCCATCAATCACTACAACGTTGTGACTCGATTTTTCCTCATCACATGTTTGGTCTCGACCCTGGTAAGGGTAATCTGATTCTGTATCAATTCTCCCATTAACAATAATGAAATTGAATCCTTTGTTCACAGTTCCTGATTGGAAACTGTTGTTTTGAGGTTTATTACAATCGATAAGCTATTGCTCAGAAACATCTAACTTCAACAAAATTCAAAATCTATAACAATGATTTCATTTTGATTGGATCATCGATCCTTTCAGTGATTGATGGTCATGATCTTCTTTCACACACATAAACCTATTTCAACAAAGAAACAATCTCTAATTCCACAAGATTATTTAATTCACATACATAGTATCCTTTGTGTGTACAGACAATTCCTTCATCAGATTGTATTTATTCCTCTTACAATAACCTTCCTTAATCTCCTTCCAATGCTCCTTCTCAACCATGATCATGCAGCCTTTAATCTCCAGTCAATCAGTGCATAGTTTCTATAGATTCTCCAATGGACAGAGGATTTGGTTTGGATTGCAACCAACGATCCCCTCACAACATTCTAGTTCATTTCTACATAGAGACACGATTTTGCTGATAACCACAATTCAAACACAGAAATAACAACTTCATCAATACCCACATATCACAATTATCATACACGGATTTTTTTTGTGGAAAACCCTGCCAAGTTTCTGGTTTACAAATGCACCAAGTAATTTATAAATTATATAGGCCTGATATGAAATCAAATGGCCTTTTCTCTTTCTTCATCATACTACATTCACACACACTCACTCCATCTCGTTGACCTAACCTGTTTACCTCTTAATGCTCAAAATATTTATACAAATGGATTTTATAACCAATTTTAGTTCAAATCCTCAATCCTCTCAACCAAATCCTAAGAATCCTCTAAATCCACAAAATTATCAACTAAATCCTAAGTCTAGGATTCACAATCCCTATGAGTTCTCAACCAGCCTAAATCTCTCATGTTCTCGTACATTCGAGAATAATTACAATTAAATATATGAATTAAATCTATCCTATGTCTCTCACATAAATCCACTCAAGAATTATAAAAATACAATTAATCAAGACTTAGGAAACCAACTTCCTAGGTAACACAAGAACCCTAGGTCTATCATGTATACATGTATTTTGGAAGCAAGATTCTCCGGCATCAGATTCCCAAGGTAGAAAAGTTTCCATGATCTCCTGATCATGAATTTTTGCTTCAACTCCTCCTGGATCCCAAACTTTGTTTTGCATTCTATATTTGGCTACCTCTCTTCCTTTCTGCTGTTTTGTTGCTGTTGTTGTTCTCTAGGTTTCCATACTTTATGTTGTATTGCCCCACTAGCTATGCTCTCACAGTCTGCTGCTGTCTTTTCCTTGTTGCTGTTGCTTTGATTCCTTGCTGTTGTATTCTTCCTTTGAGACACTTTCCTCATCAGTTCCATCATCAATTCGATTTCTATGTCCAACTCATTTCCTTGATGGACTTCTTTCTGTAATCTTTCCTTGTCTACTTCCTTTATGCCATTTTTTCTTGATACTTCCTCTTTCTCTTCCTCTACTACAGATCCTTTGTAGTTTTCATCAAGCACTTTCTTCTCTACTGGTGCTTTCAGCCATTTCCCCAATAGCTCCAATTATTTCTCCCATTCACTGATCCTTTGATGAGAGTTTAGTCCTTCTTTGTTGACTGCCTCAACAACTTCCATGGTTATCTCCACTATGCCTATCATCATGATGGAATGATGATCCTTCACTATGTTTCCAGTTAACATAGTCTTTTCTTCAAGTTTGCCTTTAATCTTCTACTGGTTACCTTCACTTTAGATTTGATGGATCCTTACTACCACCCATACATCCTTACTGTCTTGTTGCTTCTAAACTTTTATCTCATCTCCAAATAACCTCTGTTCAATATCTTCGATCACAACATCACACTCATTCATTCTATTCACTGTTCCTGCAAACATACTATTGGTTTGTAAATTAAAACACTCTTTTGTTTCCATGACTTTTGGAGACTCTCTTCTATTGTCAAGTACTGTTGTAACCATTTCTTTTGTATTGCCATGTTCTCCTAGCAAATTCTCCAGCAATTCAATCTCCTCAAGAATTTTATCATAATGCTCTTCATTCCAACTTCATCCTTTATATAGTCACTATTGCTTAGCGATTCACTCCGATTGTCTTCCATAGACAATTATGTTTCAGTCATCTCCATAGAAATAAGTTTATATTCTCTCCTTATTCTTTCAAAAATCAATACTTCATCAAATCCATGCTCTGTAACAGTATCTGAGAACTGTCCTTCTTTAGCACTTAAAATCCTTGTATTCATACAAAAATTGTTAGTTGGAAAAATATAAGGCTCAATAACCCCAACTGATGTTTCACATATCAGCTCTTCAGGCTAAACTTCATCTCCTTCTTCCACAAGAAATTTTCCCTGTTTTGTAACAACTCCAAATATCAATTCATCAATTCTTTCTGCTGCAACAAGTCAATGTTTTCCTCATTCAAGAGGCATCCTCCATCATACTTTGCTTCATAATTTTTATCTTCTAAGAGGTACTCTTCATCCTTATTTTCATCCAGACTTTCATCAATTTTTATGATAGCTTCAAAAGAATGCCAATACTCTGCAAAACCTGCAAACATATCAAAATTATTAGAGTCAAATATATAAGGCTTTATACCCTCTTCTGCTACCTTTGTCCACATTTCTTCATGCTGCCTTGAATTATCACAATAGTTGATGAGATCTTTAATTGATCTCCCTTCTTCATCTTCACCTAGAACTTCACCCTGTTCTGCCTCACAAAAGGAAACTTCCATTTCCAACTCAGCTTCTCTGAGTTTTTCCACCAGCCACTTCGTTTGCCTCTGCTATAGACTTCTCTGTAACTTAGGCCACTTCACTGACTTCTTCCTCAAGACCCCAACTTGTCTTTGATTTTCCTCTAGTAGCAACATTAACACATCGATTTTTTCTTTTAACTTAGTAATCTCCTTGTCAAGCTCCCTTGACTCATCTGTTTCCTGCAGATTTCTTTAGCACCCTTCTTTTTCTTCTTGTAGCCTTCTTCTGAACCTTCCACATGAATTTCCATAGTCATCTTCTCTTATGTGTGAGCTTTTGCACCTACAACCAATCAACTTCCTACTGAGTTGATCTTCTCACCAAACTTCTCTGCCTGGTCTCCGAGTCCTCTATTTCCTAGAACTTGCACTGAGCAATCTTTCTCTCTTCTCTGGTTGTTGCACTCACTTCTCTTAAGGACTCCCTGTCCTTATCTATTCCAAGCGTTAGCTAGAATAAGGTCCTGCTACAATATCTAAGAACATCCAAAATTTCTTCTTACAGTCTTACTGCTGTAATCTTGTGCCAAACGTTTCCACTCATTCAACTGCTGCAAACTTTCATACCTTCATAATCAATTTATTTCTTGGCTGGTTGTCTTCTGCAAACATGAAACTTTTGCACTCCCTTTGATCTGCTTCAATCTGCAAAATATTATTAGTCAATCAAAACTTATGCGTACCATCTTCCCAACATCACCTGTCTTTAGGATCTCCTTATCTGCTGGTCTTCACCATTCCTGCAAATCTGGTTTTGTAGTTTTGTCTCTGATCTCCATGCTTTCACTGCACACTCTTTCAACATACCGTTGCTGCCAGCTGTAAATCAACATAAAGATGTTAATTATCAAAAACACTACTAGAATTATTCTTCATCTATCTTCTCTATTGCAGAATCCATGTTTTGCTGTCCATTTCTAATTCCAAAGTAGAAAACAATCTCCCTTTGTTATCACAACCTACCATCTGTGATAAATTTTCCTTCAATCTTCATCGCACTTGTACTTACTTCCACTGGAGGCAAGATCCTATGCTACTATGCTACACAAGAATCAACCTCTATAACCACATGATAAAACCTTCTCTACTATGATCATCCTTTTATGCAACTCACTCAATTCAGTGCTGGAACTATCAATCTTTGTCTAAATGAAGAAAATAGTTTATGTGCTTGCCACTCAATTCCTAAGGAGTGTATTGGCTCTGATACCAAATTGATGCTGTAAAGCTACAACTTTTCACGATCCTCGGACCTATGGTTTATTGGTCCAACGTATGGATGAAATCATCCATTACACAACAAATATAAGGGGCCTCAAAATTAAAAATCAACACATAACATTGAAGTCTACATAATAAGTATATACATTAAAACTCAGATCTAATTCATTAATAAAATATTTACTTGAGAATTATTCTCATTCTTCACTCTCACACACTCATTCTAATTCTTTTGAGGCTTACTAATATATACAAAAGGATTCTGCAACCATTTCTGGTTCAGATCCCACAATCTACTCAACCAAATCCTAAGAATCCTCTAAATCCACAAAATTATCAACAAAATGCTAAGTCTAGGATTCACAATCCCTATGAGATCTCAACTAGCCTAAACCTCTCATGTTCTCCTACATTTGAGAACAATTATAATTAAATATATGAATTAGGAAAATACAATTAATCAAGCCTTAGGAAACCAACTTCCTAGGTAACACAAGGACCCCTAGGTTTATCATGTATACATGTATTTTGGAATCAGGATGCTCCTACATCAAATTCCCAAGGTAGAAAAGTTTCCATAAGTTTTGTCTTCAACTCCTCCTGGATCCCAAACTTTTTTTTGCATTCTATCTTTGGCTACATCTCTTCCTTTCTTCTGTTTTGTTACTGTCGTTGTTTGTTTTTGTTCTCCAGGTTTCCATACTTTATGCTGCATTGCCCCACTAGCTATGCTCTCACAATTTACTGCAATCTTTTCCTTGTTGCTACTCGTTTGCTTCCTTGCTTTTGTATTCTCCTTTGAGACACTTTTCTCATTAGTTCATCATCAATTCGATTTCTATGTCCAATTCATTTCCTTGTTGGACTTCTTTCTATAATCTTTCCTTGTCTACTTCCTTTATGCCATTTTTTCTTGATACTTCCTCTTTCTCTTCCTCTGCTGCAGATCCTTTGCAGTATTCACCAAGCTCTTTCTTCTCTATTGGTGCTTTCAACCATTTCCCTAGTAGCTCCAATTCTTTCTCCCATTCACTGATCCTTTGATGAGAGTTTAGTCCTTCTTCTTTGTTTAATGCCTCAACAACTTCCATGGTTATGTCCACTATTCCTATCATCATGATGGAATGATGATCCTTCACTATGTTTCTAGTTAACATAGTCTCTTCTTCAAGTTTTCCTTTAATCTTCTGCTAGTTACCTTCACTTTGGAGTTGTTGGATCCTTACTACCACCCATACATCCTTACCGTCTTGTTTCTTCTGAACTTTTATCTCATCTCCAAATAACCTCTGTTCAATATATTCGATCACAACATCATACTCATTCATTCTATTCATTGTTCCCACAAACAAACTATTGGTTTGTAAATTAAAACGCTCTTCTTTCTCCATGACTTTTAGAGACTCTCTTCTACTGTCAAGTACTGCTGTAACCATTTCTTTTGTATTTCCATGTTCTCCTAGCAAATTCTCCAGCAATTCAATCTCCTCAAGCATTTTATCACAATGCTCTTCATTTCTAGCTTCATCCTTTATATAGTCACTATTGCTCAATGATTCACTCTGATTGTCTTTCATAGACAATTATGTTTCAGTCATCTCCATAGAAATAAGTTTCTGTTCTCTCCTTACACTTTCAAAAATCAATACTTCATCAATTCCGTGCTATGTAACAATGTTTGAGAACTATCCTTCTTTAACACTTATAATCCCTATATTCATACAACAATTGTTAGTTGGAAAAATATAAGGCTCAACAACCCCAATTGATGTTTCACATATCAGCTCTTCAGGCTGAACTTCATCTCCTTCTTCCACAAGAAATTGTCCTTGTTTTGTAACAGCTCCAAATATCAATTCATCAATAAATTCTTTTTGCTGCAACAAGTCAATGTTTTCCTCATTCAAGAGGCATCCTCCATCATATTTTTCTTCAAAATTTTTATCTTTTGAGAGGTACTCTTCATCCTTCTATTCATCCAGACTTTCAATTTTTATGATAGCTTCAAAATAATTCCAATCCTTTGAAACACCTACAAACACATCAAAATTATTAGATTAAAAAATATAAGGCTTTATAGCCTCTTTTACTACCTCTATCCACATTTCTTCATGTTGCCTTGAACTATCACAATATTTCATGAGATCTTTAACTGATCTTCATTCTTCATCTTCACCCAAAAATTCACCCTGTTTTGCCTCACAAATGGAAACTACCATTTCCAACATAACTTCTCTGAGTTTTTCCACCAGCCACTTTGCTTGCCTCTGCTGTAGCCTTCTCTATAACTTAGGCTACTTCATTGTCTTTTTCCTCAAGACCCAAACTTGTCTTTGATTTTCCTCTAGCAGCAAAATTAACAAATCGGGTTGTTCTTTTAACTCAGTAATCTCGTTGTCAAGCTCCTCTTGACTCATTAGTTTCCTGCAGATTTTTTTAGCACCCTTCTTTTTCATCTTGTAGCCTTCTTTTGAACCTTCCACATGACTTTCCATAGTCATCTTCTCTTATCTGTGAGATTTTTCACCTGCAACCAATCAACTTCCTACTGAGTTAATCTTCTCACCAAGCTTCTCATCTGCCTGGTCTCCGAGTCCTCTGTTTCTCAGAACTTGCACTGAGCAATCTTGCTCTCTTCTTTGGCTGCTGCACTCACTTCTCTTAAGGACTCCTCTGTCCTTGTCTATTCCAAGCTTTAGCTGGAATAAGGTCCCACTACAATCTCTAAGGACTTCCAAAAGTTCTTCTTACAGTCTTACTGCGTAATCTTGTGCCAAAATTTTCCACTCATTCAAGTACTGCAAACTTTCATACCTCCATAATCAATATATTTCTTGGCTGGTTGTCTTATGAAAACATGCAACTTTTGCACTCTCTTTGATATGCTTCAATCTGAAAAATATTATTAGTCAATCAAAACTTATGCGTACCATCTTCCCAACATCACCTGTCTTTAGGATCTCCTTATATGCTAGTCTTCAACATTCTTGCAAATCTAGTTCTGAAATTTTGTCTCTGACCTCCATGCTTCCATTGCACACTCTTTCAACATACAGTTGCTGCGAGCAACAAATCAACATAAAGATGTTAATTATCAAAAACACTACTAGAATTATTCTTCATCTGTCTTCTCTATTATAGAATCCATGTTTTGCTCTCCAATTCTACTTCCAAAGTAGAAAAAAAATCTCCCTTTGTTATCATAGCCTACCATCTGTGATAAATTTTCCTTCAATCTTCATCACACTTGTAATTCCTTCCACTGGAGGCAAGATCCTTTGCTACTCTACTACAAAAGAATCAACCTCTGTAACCATAGAATAAAACCTACTCTACTTTGATCATCTTTTTCTGTAACTCGCTCAATTCACTGCTGGAATGTTGGCTTGTTGGGGCCTGACCCAGGTTCGAAGGTGATTTAGCCAAACAAATCTTGGTACTACTGGCCCTTTCAGCAATAGTCCATAGAGCGTGGACTAAGGTCTCACCTGAAGTAGTATGGGAGGGTGCTAGAACCAGGTTTCCGCACCCTGGAGATGTATGATGATTTCAAGTGGTCCACAGTTCTACCTTGCACACCCGTCGCTACGTGCACTTACCCACACCTCGTAGCCTGAGATGCTGTCTTCACATAGCCCTACTCGGGGGCCAAACACTGTTATTACCCAATTCTTTACTAGTAGTTCACCTTTAGTTGATTATCTTAGCTTATTTTCATGTGTAAAGAATACTTAGCAATACTAATCATTCATACAAGTGCGCACACTGAATAAACAGTGTAATTGCAATTCATATCAACAGATAACAACCCAAGAACAGATACACAGATTTAAGATAAAAATTCTCTTTATCATTCTCTTTCTTTTGTTACAGACTCAACTCTGCCCTGCGCACTCAGTTGCAGGGGTCCGCGCACTCAAATGCAGACTCTACTAGGCCTCTGCGCACTCAACTGCAGAGCCTCTTCATACTACTATGACCCAAGACACACTTAGAATCTTCTTCTATGCTTCACTATCTCATTCTATCCATTCCATTCTATTATGATTCTTTTTTACCACTTAGAGCCTCACTTTATTTATAAAATCCCATGGTCTGCGGATCATGGATAGGCCGACATTACATTCAAACTTAGGGCAGACAACCCTATGACTCTAACATACTTCCACGACCGCAATTCGTGGAGCTTTACAATAATATCACTCAAAACTTGGTCTTTGAGCCCCAAAACATGCTGTGGGGGGATTCCATGGATAACAAGCCCCCAACACAAACATCGTGACTTGCCCTCCAGTCACTCTATTGGTGCGGCGATCTTGGCATGGAGTCCTTCCAAATACTCTCAAACGATACTAATTTTGGCAGTGCACTGAGCTGCTGTTTGTTAGATTTGTTGCATCCTCTGCTCAGTGTCTGAATTCTTTCCCTACATTTGTACTGGCATCTGCTGCTATGTTTATAGTCTAGTGCCTTTGTCCGACTCTTTGGAGTGCAAAGGCTATGCTTCAGCTGGCTAGTCAGATAGCCGGCCCACCCATGTAGGGCTTTAAGCAGCTGCCATTTACTTTGCATGGGAAGGGTTCTCCATTTAGTTTGACTAGCTGTACCACGCCTTCGTCTGTGACCTCCTTAACCACGTATGGTCCCGTCCAATGCATTCTGAATTTTCCTGGAAATTTTTCAAACTTACTGTCATACAACAACACTAAGTCATTCACCTTGAAGGTGCACAACTTGATATGGTGGTCATGCTAGGGTTTTTCACGCTGCCTTTGTACCTGTTGATGAAACCCAACCAAGAACTGTTCTTCCTCAAGTTCTTTCAATTGTGCGAGCCTCTCCTCCAGAGCTTCACGGTCTGTCATCCCTATGACCGCTATTATGTGCAGACTAGGTACGATATATTCCATCGGCATGACAGCTTCCACACCATAAAATAACTAGAAAGGTGTTTTCTCGTTAGTTTCTTGCACGTTGTCCTGTAAGCCCATAGCACTGTAGGTACACGTAGGTCCCAATCGCTTCACTGCATGTTGCACACTTTGGTCAGCGTAGCCTCCAGTATTTTGTTGAAGGATTCTACAGTCCCATTGGCTTGGGAGTGGTACGGTGTACTTTTCTGATGATACACTTGAAATTATTCTGTGAGCGTGTTGATGGTTTCGTTTAGGAAATGTGTTCCACGATCACTCATTAAGATTTTTGGATAGCCAAATCGAGTCAACACATTTTCAAATAACAACTTCGCAGCCATAGAGGCCATGCAATGTTTGATCGGCTGCGCCTTCACCCATCGTGTCAAGTACTCTGTCGCAGTGATGATGTAGCATGCACCCGTCTTTCCCTGAGGTTTGGTAGGTCCCACAAAGTCAATTGCCCATTTCTCGAATGACTGCAATGTTATTTTCAAGTTCAATGGAATGTCATCCCTTCACAATGGTTTTCCAGTCCTTTGACATATATCACATGCCTTACAGTATGCTTTTGAATCCTGGTGAAGGGTTGGCCACCATAACCCTGTGCGAAGAATCTTTTCTACAGTCGCGCGTCTTGCATAGTGTCCTCTTGCAACGTCCCCATGTGCTTCCACTAGGATCTGACTTCGTTCAAATTCAGGTATGTATCTTCGCAAGATCTCATTATTTCCCATTTTGTATAGGTGCCCCACGATGACAGAAAAATCTGCCACGTGCACCACCAATTCCTTCTTTTGTTGGACGGAATATTGCTTCGGCACAGTCCCTGTTGTCAAAAAATGGATTATATCTTTGAAGTAACCATCTGCTACGCGTACCAAAAAGAGCTGCGCATTAGCTAATCCTTCCTCCAAACTAGTAGGTTCCTCGTCTGTCTCAATACGCGAACAAGTGATCCGGTCCCGTGTTTAGGCATACAGGTTTGACCTCGACCTCAAAGTCACATTCTTGAAATAATAAGAGCCACCTGCATATGCGCCCCCCCAACACATGCTTATTGACCAAGTATTTTAGCGTGGAATGGTTTGCATACATCTTGAAATGTCCTCCTAGCAGATCGCATGCATACACCATCGCTAACCCCTCACGCTCGGTTGTGGAATAGTTCTTCTCAGCTTTAGACAATCTACGACTTGAAAATGTGATGGGGTGGTCCAAGCCTTCACCGCCCTCTTGTGTGAGCACTACTCCCAGCATGATACACGATGCATCAACATGGACATGAAACTCCACATCCCATTTTGGGAAGACCAGGATTGGAGCGGAGGCCAATTTTTATTTTAGGACATCCAAGCTCTTCATGCAATCATCATTCCCATGGAATGTGATGTATTTTTTCAATAGTTTCTCCATCAGTGCGGTGATTTGGGCATAGCTCTTGATGAAATTCCTATAGTATCTTGTGTGTCCTAAGGTAGCGTGCCGCTATTTAACACTTCGCGGTGCTTCCAAATTTAGAATTACTACAATCTTCGTAGGGTCCACCATCAGCCCCTATTTGCAGACCACGTGTCCCAACAAGTTTCCAAAGGGAATGAGGAATGTGCACTTCTTAAGGTTTAGCGCAATCTGGTGTCGTCGACAAGTATCTAGCATTAAGCGTAAGATTTCTACATGGTGTTTAACTAATCCGAAGACAATCCAATCATTCAGATAGACCTCCAGGAACTTGTGGATGTATTCTTTGAATGTGGCAACAACGATGCGTGAAAAGATGCTGGCGCGTTCTTTGATCCAAATGGCGTAACTGTCTATTGAAAGCAACCCCATTTTTTTGCGAAGGTCGTCTTGGTCCTATCTTCCGATGCGATTTTGATTTGATGGTATCCTAAGAACCCATCTGTGAATGAGTATGCTTCTTATCCACCAAAGTTTTTCAATACTTCATCTGTGAATGGTGTTGGGAATGAGTCATGTACATAGGCATCATTTAGCTTCCTGAGGTCCATGCATATTATTATTTCGCCCTTCTACTTTTCTCCTGTACTGCCATAGGGATTACCTAGTCGGATTCTTCCACCGCCTCAATAATTCTCGCTGCGAGCATTTTGTCTAATTCTACGCGGACCTTTTCCTTGTAATTTAAGCGATAAGGCCTCTGCTTGACCGGCTTCGCGTCGAGTTTTAGGGTGATCTTCATCATCCCTAAGTCGCCAACGATCCCTTTCAAATTTGTAATTTTGGTCGGGAATAAGTCTTGGTATTCGCGGGGTAACTCAGTGACCTTATCCACCATGGCATCATCCCAATAGTCACCGACCATTTCATACTTTGGTTCTGCCTCTGTCCCAATGTTTACCTGCTTTGTTTTTAGCACGATGATGTTGGGATCCTCAATCAATGGTCTTCGAACCATGTGACAACCTTTAGTTTCGGGAATGTTAATATTTCGTGGGTCCTCATCATCCTCCTCAATATTTACATTGTAACACTCTAGCACGCAGCTCAGCTGTGTCGCCCATTCTGGCTGAAGCACTGCCATTGGCTCCTGGGGTATTTTGAAGATAGCTACTTTTACTGCTTCTAGCACATCATCAACAGTATCCCACCAACGATCTTCAAACATGAAGGTTAACAGGAACCATTCATGTAAGATGTCCCATTTGCTCATGCCATGGCAGAGTTCCATCTCAGTATATCAGTTCATGGGTATGACATCTAGAGTATGACAAAACAAATGCACCCATTCAAGTTGTGGCTCCTCCTCGTAGACCTTGGTCCATTTCGCGAGGTGTGTACATGGATCATACCATACATCATACTTGTCTACCAGCTACATCTGCGGTTTCCCAAATTGTTTAACCATCATTCTTCTGTAGTCACGCTAGTTCTCAAATATTCTTTGATGCATACCCCACCACCTTGCAGGTGTAGTGCACATAACCCATTTCAGAGCGTCAAAATGATGCTGTTCTGAAACTTCTCTTTCAAATTTGTTTAGAAATTCATCCACCACGGTCAACCCATCATACCTAGGTAGATCCCTTACCTATGTTGTCATGTAGCACAGTGATCTTACCATCATGTTGCAATTGAGCATGGTTACCTCATGTAACTGGTTCTGCCATCATTCTATTTCCTCATCCAAATCTGATGTGCAGGAGCTTTCATGCTCCCACAAAATTCTGCCATCCACTGTAGGATTCACCCAATCCTGTTCTCAAGTGATTATCTTGTAGATACAGTCTAGTTCATTGTATTTTTCATCGTCACGCATTGGCTCTGTGTAGTATGATCCTTCCGCAGGGTCTAAAGGTACCACTACGCGCAGTGAATTTTTCTCAAAAATCATTTTTTTCTTCTTCAGATTTATCACTTCGTTCATATCAGTGGCCCAATCTATTCCTAGTAGCACGAGATAGGGATTACTGTCATTGAAAATCTCAATTACTTTGAAATATGCAAGCATGCTCGCACCTTCGATGTCTACCGTTATTCCCTGCAATCTTCCCAACGGTAGGATCTTCTGCTGGTTCGCCATTTGCAATTGAATAGGGGACCATTGCAATGCGGGCTTGCCCCATGCACTACCATGTCTATTTTGGCAGTATGTTCACGTCCAATTACTTGATCCATTTTATACTCCCCAATTTGCACAATCAATCTCATCTCCCTTCCTGTTCGCGATGTGTGATTCCTGAGCTTCTAGATTACGCATAGTTCTCCTGACCCGACACACCTACTTATTAGTTCATGCAATCCTTTTACAACCTTGTTGTTGTGCAACAGCTTCATGCATGTCTATAGAAAAGTAGTAAGCATTGATGGGTCCATCTCTGGTTCTAGTTTGTCCGTACTACCTGAAGTGGAGGCCTCTGTGAAGCTCTTCTTAGCTTCCATGAATGTCTCCTTTCTGCGCTCCAAATCGAACTCTAGTTCCTTTGTCAGAGCCTTGTGAACCCAAGCACTCTCTTTTGGCTGCTTGAACTTGTCATCTCCTACCGTAATACTACTTCAGAGCACGACGTTTACATTCGGGTCCTCTTCATGTGGATCAGACCTCATCATTTGCAGATTCTGAGTCGGGGGAGCCTGGAGTATTCCTTTATCGTGCAACCTTGCTATCAGTGTAGGGCAGTCCTTTGTCTCATGATCAAACTGGGTACAATATAAACATGATGCTCTCGTCGAATTTGTACAATCATGAGAATAATGCCCTAGCCCTCCACAATTGTAACAAATCAGCTGTTCGCGACCCCTTTTTGGTCCCATTCCACCTTGACCTCATCCGCACCCTTGAAATCTAGTGCGCGCCATCCCTGTATTTTGATCAAGGGCCCGCGTTTCCACCTGAACTCTGTAGGTAGGAGTCTAATCCATCATTAATTCGTAACTTATATAAGTATGCTCATCATGGCCTACTGATATGTAGAAATTACAAAACAACTATTGGGACGTCTGTGTATACTTCTGTGATAGATGACAGTTATCTGTAGCATGTTTTCCTCCTATTTGACAAATTGCGCACCATAACGCAGGCGCCGCGTTTGGTCCGGTTTGTGCCTTTGGTCTCAATAGCATTGGCCCTCCTCCTGCAAGGTAATTCATGAAGAATGGACAATGGTCCTTTTCATGCCCCTGGCCTTTACATTTTATGCACCATACCTCCTCGCGTGCTTCTAGGCGAGCTGTCCTGTCTTGTTTCAAAGTTTGAATTTCAAGGCACAGGTTCTACAACTGCGCGTGGATCTGTTGAACTCCCAAGTTAGGATCTTGTATCGGGGTTTTTTGCAGCCTCATTTCAATCTCCAAGGCCTCGGCCTGAGTGGTTAGCTTCTATTGCGACAACGCGGTCCTTAGATGCGGCATTAACGATGCTACAAACCATGCGGGGTGTTGCCCATCTGTCAAAGTCATATTAGCTTCCCGGATTTTACTCTTTAGTCTCTGATCCATCTCCCAAGGGGTCTTACCTGGAGGCATTGCAATTTCCTTAAATCCAATGATCGACTGTGTCTCTGATTTTGGCCTAAATTCTTTGTACAATGTAGCTTGAATATCACGATTCCTATGTTTGGATTGTCATTGGAATCCTTAATGCACCGCTTTAGTGTGTGATCTTGCAGAGTGATGACCAGCATTGCTTTCTTTATATTTTCATCTGTGACTCCCTGCACTTCCCATACAACCTTTATCACAAACCAAAAATAGTCCGGGTCTTCATTCCCTACTCCCTTGAACACTGGCAACTTTATTGCGCTTGCCATGTTGAACTATGGTGGTGGCGGAGGTGGTGTGGGTAAAGATGGAGGTGAAGATGGTGAAACTACTGGTGGTGTAGGTGGGGGTTGTATGTGCGGAATTCACTACCTTATTAGATTGATCGCACTCCTTGGTGAAACCCTCGTGAGCTCTTCCTTGCATTATTTTCGAGGTGAGATCAAGGGGCTAGTTTCTATCTCTGTGCTACCTTCGTTTCTATAGATCTTCCTACTTCGCGTAGCCCCAAAAATCAATTTATTTGCATAACCCGCTTTTCTCCTAGTAGAATTTTAATCCAAGTGTTCAAATATCTAATGTACTAACCTCGCGGTCCTTTGAGGAAGCGTCATTCCGCCTCGCTGTAGCTAACTGTTGTGTCTATTGCGAACTTGGTGATATACCCTCCTATAATTTGATCGAGCCAATGGTCCACAACACGCACGATATTATCTTCCGATGCTTCTAGTTTGTGCACCAATTCTGGAGTCCACATAATTTGTTTGTTGAGCCTACATCTTCCTTGACTGTCTGCTAGTTTTGCGATCCACTCATACAACTCAGAGGGGAAGGATGCAAAATTTTTTTCGTGGATTTCCATATATAAGTAGCGCTCTAGCCATTGTTCCTTTGATACTCACAGATTCCTATGACATGACATCAGACATCTCTTATGCAGATACCAGTCCCGAAAACGCATTTGTTGGCTTGTTGGGTCTTGACCCAGGTTCGGAGGTGATTTAGCCAAACAAATCCTGGTACTATTGGCCTTTTCGACAACAGTCTGCAGAGCACAGACTGAGGTCTCACCCAAAGTAGTATGGGAGGGTGCTAGAACCAGGTTTCCGCACCCTGGAGATGTCTGATGAGTTCAAGTGGTCTACGGTTCTACCCTATGTGCCTGTCGCTATGTGCACTTATCGTACCTCGCAGCCTGAGATGCTGCCTTCGCACAGCCCTACTTAGGGCTGAACGCTGTTATTATCCAAGTATTTACTAGTAGTTCACTGTTAGTTGATTATCTTAGCTTATTTGCATGTGTAAAGTATACTTAGCAATAAAAATCATTCATACAAGTGTGCATAATGAATAAACAGTGTAATTGCAATTCATATCAATAGATAACAACCCAAGAAGAGATACACGGATTTAAGATAAAACTTCTCTTTATTATTTTCTTTCTTTGGTTACAGACTCAACTCCACTCTATGCACTTAGTTGTAGGGGTCCGCACACTCAGCTACGGACTTTACTAGGCCTCTGCTCACTCAGCTGTAGAGCCTCTTCCTACTACTATGACCCAAGACACACTTAGACTCTTATTCTATGCTTCACTCTCTCATTCTATCCATTCCATTCTATTATGATTCTTTTTTACAACTTAGAGCCTCACTCTATTTATACAATCCCATGGTCCGCGAACCATGGGTAGGCCGACATTACATCCAAACTTAGGGCGAACAACCCTATGACTCTAACATACTTCCGCGACCGCAATTCACGGAGCTTTACAATAACATCACTCAAAATTCGGGCTTTGAGCCCCAAAACATGCTGTGGGGGGATTCCATGCCCAACATGGAACTATCAATCTCTGTCTAAATGAGGAAAATAATTTATGTGTTTGTCACTCAATTCCTAAGGAGCGTATTGGCTATGATACCAAATTGATTCAACAAAGATGTAACTTTTCATGATCCTCGAACCTGTGATTTATTGGTCCAATATATGGACGAAATCATCCATTGCACAACAAATCTAAGGGGCCTCAAAATAAAAATCAACACATAACATTGAAGTCTACACAATACGTATCTACATTAAAAATCAGATCTAATTCATTAATAAAATATTTACATGAGAATTATTCTCATTCCACACTCTCACACACTCATTCTACTTCCTTTGAGGCTTACCAATATATACAAAAGGATTCTGCAACCATTTATGGTTCGGATCCCACAATCTACTCAACCAAATCCTAAGAATCCTCTAAATCCACAAAACTATAAACTAAATCCTAAGTCTAGGATTCACAATCCCTATGAGATCTCAACTATCCTAAATCTCTCATGTTCTCCTACATTAGAGAACAATTACAATTAAATATATGAATTAAATCTATCCTATTTCTCTCACATAAATCCACTCAAGAATTAGGAAAATAGAATTATTCAAGCCTTAGGAAACCAACTTCCTAGGTAACACAAGAACCCCTAGCTATATCATGTATACATGTATTTTGGAAGCAGGATGCTCCTGCATCACCAGGGTAATACCTTAAGTTTCTACACAGGATACTGTGAGTACACTAGTAACATTGTGACTTAATTCACTGCATTAGAAAGAGAACTACTTCTAGCTAAATATGTTGGTTTTACTTGACTCCAGGTAGATGGAGACTCCCAATTGATCAATAATATTGTTTAGAGGCTCATTAATGTTTCTCTAGTCTCCAAACTAGTTAGAAGCTAGTGTTTAGAACTCTTGGTGACATAGATCCAAAATCTGATTCTCTCCTTCCCTTATGAAATAAAATCTCATTCATGAAGGTCTGCAAACAAATCAATAGATTGGTTGGTCACTCGGAGAAGTTAAGATTCCAACCTAGAGCTTTTATCATAGTGGGAAACTCAAATGAACCACACCAGGATAAAAAAATAGATCAATATAATGGAAAGGTTAGCCAAAGAATCTTTGATGGGGGTGGTAGACGAAGGCAATGGTGGTAGGGATGGGGGGCCCGCCACCACTCAAACCCTGCCAATGTGATGAGTAGATGTCATGCAACGAATGCAGAAGAACATTCTAGAACTTAGGCATAGGCTTTAAATGAAGGTGGAAAACATGGTTTTGGATTTTATGTGTTTTGGAATGGGCATCTTTGAGAGCATGAAATAATTTGTCTGCATAGGTTGGCACTCTGCTAGTTCTAACCCAAGCATGTAAGTCTAAGGCGAAGGTAAAATGTGAAATAATAACTTGTAGGTGTGGAGAAGATCTAACAAAGAAGTTCTAGTGATAGAAAATTTGGGGCTCGAGGATAATAGGTTATGGCTAGAGAAACCCTTGTAGAACGATTCTAAACTTAGTTTGGTGGAGGTTGTGAATGGTGGTTTGCGAGGGGAAATTTTCATGCTCCATGCATCTCACATTTTGGTAAGGTTCCCTTGCTTAGTCGCTTGGACTACCTATTTGATTCTCTCGAATTAACATGAGTTTTTATATATAGAAACAATGGGTCTATTTGGGAAATTTCTTATTGGGTTAAGGGCTCCAAATATATTGGAATTTCCTAGCTGGGGAGAGAAGCCAACATGTTAATTGGTGTTTAGGGCTTTTGGGAGGTTTCTTTGGATTGCCATCCATATTTTTTGGCCAATTGCATGTAATTGTGATGTGTATGTCTCTTTTGTGGCTATTAGTTAGTGTTTTGAGGCCTCTAACAATTATGGGGTTTGCTACATGAGCAATGACAGTCTCATCCACAAATTCTAGTGTATGCACCTAAACTTTGTTGGAGAATCTAGTAGGGAAGCTATTTAAACTTTTCTCCTTATCCTTAATAATTACTTGTGATCTTTAGTTAAATTATTCTTATTCTTTATTAGGTTATCTTCATCAAACAATTACTAAGAGCATGAAACAGAAAGACAATAAACAAAAGAAGTAGGCTACAAGCTAGGGAAAAACTGTTGAGAAATCGACGGGCATCAAATGTAGGAGATTTCTTGATAACTGTTTGAGGTATGTTATTACTTCACTTGATTAGATTCTTCTTTCATGAGTTCATTATTAGTGTTGTATTTATTAAACAACTACCAAACCATAAACGACAATAAGACAAAGGACACAAGATATGAGTGATCAACCAGGGCCAAAACCTCTCCAACAAAGAGGAAAACCCACAAGAATGATTCTCTTCTTATAGAACTTTAATTGATGAATTCCAAAATCTAGACCCTTGACAAAACCCCTCCAAGGCCAAGTCAAAATTTTCTTGATGTGCTTCCATTCCTTCAAGTCAATAATGGTCAACCTTGCTTGCCAATCTCAAATTTTGGCCCTTCTTTAGAATTTCATCTTGCTATAATAGGATTGCAACTTCGACCCTTTTATGCAGAAACCTTATTTCACATGTGTGGCTAGAGTATGGATGAAATTGTCTCCTATCTTCTTCGATTGACCATAATTCCTTTTCTTGTGATTTCGGCTTGCAAATGTGACCTTTCTTAGCTCAAGATTTGATCCTTGAAGATGTTTGTAGTTTGATGCTTTCTGTTGCAGATATATTCCCTAATTCTTCACACGTGTGGAGGAGAATAACACAGAAAAAATCCACAAGTGCTTCAATCTTCTTCCTTCTACTTCTCCTTATCTTCACTAGAATTAGGCTTCCTTGATCAAACTCTTTCTTGCTTAAATGAATGTCTCCTTGAGTGAGGCCAATTCATCCTTTATATCAGCTTAGAAGGGTCCCTTATTAAGCCAACATGTCCTTTTGGGTAGGTCGACTAGCTCTTTTGAAGGCCGACTTGAAGCTTGCATCATGACAAGGCCTTGGAGGGTCCTTTGACTTTATTTTGACTCAAATAATTTTCTTTACAATATGTAACATGCCCAAGAAGGGTCTTTCATACATGACACTGACCTTATTGACATGTATACTCAATGACAAGCCCTAGTTGCTCACAATGGGAACTTGACCTAAAAATAAATTTCCTTGAGTGTGAAACCCATGCCTCAAGAGTAACAAAAATAAATTAATTTTTTTGATTTCATTAAATGCATAAAATCATGATTACATATGTTATTATGAATATCTAACCCAGATACATATTTCAACACTCCCTCTTAACTAGGGAGCTATTCATAATTCATACAAGGTACTTGGGCATTCTCAATATGAAGAATTATCATAAGAAGAGTCGGATTGGTAACCCATCTGTTTAGCATCATACCAACCCATATTGTCACATAGCAAGGCCTTGACTAACAACTCTATCTCTCCACAAGATCAGAGCATAATGCTGGCGATACCAATGACTAATAGACACCATCTTCATTGTCTCTCAAAGAACATACCCCACCCGAGTGTTCACAAGGCATGTCCTTCCAAGATTAATGCTATCTTGGATTCCCAGTACTCAAAGAATATTGGTCCTCTTTGACTACTCTTATCTTGGATTCCATACCACATCCTCAAAGAGCATTGGATGTGTTGTCACCTACTGTACCTTTTTCGAATTGCACCAAATGTTGTAAAATATTGGCCCAAAAATGGGAGTCGAAGTGAAAAAGGCCAAAAGGAGAACAAATATCAAAGGCAGAAAGGTTGAGGAGGAGGCCAAAACCAAAGCTTAAATTTCAAATCCAAGAGGAAATCCCATATTTAAAGAGGAGTGCTGCAGTTTGGGACCCGATCACATCGGAGCTTGATATCGGGGAGATTGGTAGGAAACCATATCGGAGGACGTAATATAGGAGGTTGGTGGCATCAAAACCCTTTTAAATATATTTTCAAAAGTTTTCGATGGGAGGGGATTCATATCAACTGGAACTTAGTCACAAAGACCTCAAAGGACCAAGGGCCCAGAGTTGGGTGGAGCTCCCCAGTGCTAAGAAGGAATATTGGGGATTGAAATCATCAAGACTCCTTCATAAAAATTTCAGATGAAGGGGGATTCTGATACAGATTGGCACATGGTAGTGAGAGATCCACAGAACCTAGAGCCAAGGGTAGATTTAGTACTTGAGTGCTATGGACCATATCGGGGAGGAAAATATCGTAAGTCTTGTGTAGGTCAATTTTGGAAAAGTTATGATAAAGAGGGTTTCCGATGTATACTAGTACTTGGTCACGACAGTATAAAATAAACTAGAGAAAAAGGCCCTAAGGACCCTTTTTCTCTCCTAAAAATTGGACACATGGTAGCAGGTAGTTGGTCTTGAGAAGTGACAGGGTAAATTATGTTAGCAAGATGTGGAGGGACAAGGACACATGGCAAGTATTTTCAATTTTTTGGAGGGCCCAAAAGGAAAAATCTGGGTGACACGTGTCACCACCCAGGAGGTGCCACATGGAAATGAGGACGTCAACATGACGTCACTTCAGAGGTCTGCATCTCGTAGGAAGAGGCCATTGAAAATATTTTTATTTTCTTTTGCAAAACTTCTGATGAGAGGTGGTTCGATATCTACTAGTAATTGTTCACAAAGACCTCAAAGGAGCGAGGGTGTTGAGGTGGCTAGAGCACCCAAGTGCGAAGGAGGAATAACAGAGGTTGAAAGTATCAGAACCATTTCAGAAAGAGTTATGTTGAAGAGGGCTTTCGATATAGGTGGCGCTTGGTCATGACCATCCATAAAACAAAAGATGAAGCATGAATCACAATGAGAGATAAGCCTTAATAGGTGCCCAAAATGTTTTAACACCCAATCGCTGAGCTTGAGGTCACGACACCCGGTTCCATGGGATAAAGAGGAAGAGGGCCAATAGAAAAGGAGCTTGAAGGCATCAAAACTTTGTGATTTTGGAAGGCTAGTTCAAATAAAGCTATGAGGATGAAAGACTCCAATGACCAAGTGACAACCTACAGTAAGAACTAGACTTGTGCATACAACACCATCGCTTCCAAGTTTGTTACGAACTACTTTGTTAATAAGAGTAAAGTAGGTAGCCCAAGAGTTACAACATTATTGCTGCAATACTAGTGCTCACCACTAACTATCGCTGAATGAAGGCTAGTATATCGTTGAATGGAGTCTAGTATACAAGGTACAATGGAAAAAATGGTTTTCCCTAACCTATATAACAGTGAGTGAATGACACCTGCCATGATAGGTCAACGGTCATGGGACCGATATAACATCTCGAAGAAGTCTCCAAAATATCCTGAAAAAATAACCCATTCTCGACAATCCAAGCCCACAGGTCAAAAAATCTATGAGACAAAAAATAAATTTTTGAAAAAATATTTTGCAATTTCAAAGTTATTTCTATTTGGAGCAAAGAGCTGTGGATAAAAAAGGAACAAACTTGCCTCTGAACAATTGGACCATTCAAATCGCACCAAAGTTATTAGGTAACCCTCAAATCATGCTTGCAATGTTTTGTCATAGTTTTAGAAGTTTTCATTAAGCTTTGGCTGTGGGAATTTATGCCCAAAAATCCAACTTTGTGTACACGCATGTTGGATGTGATCAACCCGTGTATACAATGACCCTACATGTGACTGTGTGTAAGGGGAACCCGTGTGTATGTGAGTTAAAGTTTAAACACAAAAACTAACAGTTGAAACTCAAATTATTTCAGGATGACCATCACATGGAGAGAAAGAGACCATATCACAATTGATAATGAGGTAATGAATGACCAAAATGCACTACATGCATTAAGAGGGTGTGGATTATTGAAATTCTTCAAAATGCCAAACGTGAAAGCCAACGCATGCCTGCTCGAATTGTTGATTCACTACTGGAGTGTAGAGGTTGATGCCTTCATGATAGATCAGATGCCTCTACGGATTGAGGTTGAGGACATCTACTTTATTACAGGTCTCTCGCAAAGGGGGGAGGTTGTGCGTTCAACTGGTAGGACAAGAAGTAGTCTTTTAGTAGAATACTATGTACATATATACTGTCTTAGACACTCGGAGAAGATTGGAAGTCAAATTCCAATCAAACACGTGGATAGTTTATCTCTGAGGATTCTGATATTTAGCATTGTGAGGGTAAATGGATCATCTTCACTGCACCAGGCTTCACGAGTGTCCATGAGCCTAGCACTGGAATGACTTACCATGGTTTTAGACTGGTGCATGCCTCTTCTAACCAACATGAAGAGCCAATTGATATCTATTCAGAAGGGTCAGACAAAGAACTTTAGATATGGGACTATCTTATGCTCATTCTTCTTCGAGAAGGTACCTGGGCTACATCCCAAAGTATCTGTCTCCATCAGTAGCCCTCAAGATCCTCAGATGGGTAGATGGGTTGAGTTGATGAAATGCCTTGGAGGCGATGATGTGCCTAGGATGACTTTCGATGATGAATTTTTTGCCTGGTGGGACCAACATATCATCACAGTCGACGACTACCCATATGTTGGTATGGATTTTTGAGGAGATCCAGACTTGGTTTTGCCACCAAACACAACATGGGGAGACATAGGTAACAATTTTTGAAGTTTTTGTAAATTTTTAAGATTTTTTTTTTCTTTTTTTTAAATATGAAATGAATTTAGAAATATTTTTTATGGGACAAAATATTGACAAAATTACTATGTTCCATATGTGGGTCTAGTGAGACCAGATGGATTTCCAGGCATAGGCGTCACAGAAGAGGTGCTGAAGAGGCAACAGCTGAGACAGAGAGAGTCCTATATGCAGTTCAGAGAAAATTGGTGAGACTGACTCACCAGGTACCGATGATAACCATAGAGGATCTACATGAGGATATGCAGCGCCGCGTGGTAGGAGTACCACGGGACTAGGTCCGCATACTTCGACGTGTAGCCAATGTAGTGGTTAACTTTTTAGCCACTCATCCTGAGCTGGGTCGATAGGTAGAATGGAGATGATTATGGGCATTTCCTCCCAATTTTTTATATTATTTTTTGAACACTTTATCTATAAACAGGTGATTTTATGATAAATGTACAGATTCAATTTTTTTGATGTTTGTTTAATTTGATGAATGATTAATATTCCAATCTAATGCTTGATTAGCAATAGAGTTTGCTAATGAATTCTCAGATCATGGAATGTGAACATATGTAATATAAATAAATGATTGTTGCAACATTCTCACTCTAAAAAATTGGCGATATAAATAAGGATCACAAAACCGATAAATGTTATTTAATTGTGACACCACCAGTTGTGAATCTAAGTAAAATACCAATGAATCAATCCCATAAGAAATTGCTCCAGATAGTAAATTAATAATGACATGATATTCGGCAATGTTATTCGAAGCAGGACCAATACATAGTCCCCTTGACACCATCAACTGACCAGATGGATAATAAATCACCCAAGTTGCAGAAGCAAGATTCTGAGTGTGCCGACTAGCACCATCGGCGAATCTGAAATATATCAAATCATCCATCAATACCTACCAAAGGAGATAAGAAAATGTCAATATCACAAATTTCCAAACAAATATGTACAAAAATACAATATATACAAACAAGAAATTGCTCGGCCGAAACCTAAGCAAAATATTTTTTAAGGTAGAGCCCATTTCAGGGCTCCGCCAGCTTGTTCCCTTCAAAATCAATCAACTCATAGGCCCCTTTTCCCAAAACTCGCTTGACTACAAAGGGACTGTATCATATAGAACTGAATTTTCCTTCCCCTAAGGTGTCTTTGTCTTGGTCATAGACTAAGACAAGATCACCTTCAGAAAAAACCCGAGGATGGACAACTTTATCATATTGAGTTTTAACCCTCTTCTTATGGGCCTCGTTTATTATGGTGGCATGTAAATGTTGCTCATCGAGATGTTCGAAATGAACGAGGCGTTCTTCAAGACTAGACGTCTTTGGAAGAAGTTCTACAACTAATTTAAGGGACGAAATTTCACATTCGATAGGACAAATAGATTCCAGCCTGTAAACTAATTGAAAAGGAGTAAAACCGGTGGTAGTCTTCACAGAGGTTCAATATTCCCAAAGTGATGGGTACAACATGATGTGCCAATTGGAGCGATTTTTGTTAATTGTCCTTTGCAGGATAGTCTTGAGGGAATTATTCACAGCTTCGACTTGCCCATTGGCTTAAGGATAATACAGAGATGAATGCTCCTATTGGGAGCCCAACTTAAGAGCCAATTCGGACATCAGTTGATTCTGGAAGTGACTACCATGGTCAATGACAATCTCTCTTGGGATCGGGAAATAACCTGATTGAAGAGAAACAAGGTTGCTGTTTCACTATCATTTTTGTATGTAGGCATGGCCTCAACCCACTTCGTAAAGTAGTCTATGACCATAATGATGTACTTGTGATTCGCCGCCAAAGGTGGATTACAAGTAGTACAATCAATGCTCCACTTTGTAAATTTACTGACAGTGATAACAGGAAAAAGTGGAGTTGGATGTGTGCGCATTTTTCGAGTATAAATTTGACAAGGGTGGCAACGCTTGACTGCTTCAATACAATATTTTAAAATTGAAGGTAAAAAGTAGTCGGCACACAAAGTTTCTGGCCTGTTGCAAGTCCTGATAGATGACCACCATAAGATCCACTGTGGCAATCATTAAGTACAGTCTCTACTTCTTCCAAAGTTAAGAAACGCCTAAGGATTGAATCAACCCCTCTGTGATATAATGTATCACCAATGATAACATAGTTTTTGGCAAGGTGACGTAACTTTCAACACTCATCCTTGGAGGAAGCAGGTGGGAACTTCGAAGTCTGGAGATATATAATGATATCTCTGTACTAGGGATCTTGTGAAGAAATGAGGAATAAATGTTCATCGGGGGAAATTTTCCTCATAAACAATGGGTTCCTCACAAGGCAGCTCAGAAATTAATTCCGCAAAAACCAATGACTTCTTAGATTTGGTTAACAAGAACTCGAGATCAAATTCTTGCAAAATAACAATCCATCGATTATATTTGGCCCCAATCACTCGCCTATTTAGGACAAACTGAAAAGGATTGATAGCCACTAAGACAAACTTTTTGTGTAGTAGAATATAATGACGAAGCCGCTGGACAACATGGACAGCTGCCAAGGCCAAGTTCTCGATAGGAGAATAGCATAGCTCAGGACCTACTAAGCCTTGACTCAAGTAGTAGATTACATGCTCACTAAGAGCATCATCCTCCTCAACCAGAACCATACCTATTGTTGATTTTGGCGTAGTGAGATACAAAAGGAAATCTTTGCCATAATCTGGTGGACTCAAAAATGGAGTAGATTTTAATGCCTACTTCAAGGCATCAAAGATCGTTGTGCAAAGTCGTCCCATAAAAATGAAACTCATTTCTTAAGAAAACACATAAATCCTTTGGTAATCTCGGTGTAATCGACTATAAATCTTCTCAAGAAATTTTCCTTTCCTTGGAGACTTTGAAGTTGACGAATTGAAGACGGGGGAGGCAACTAAATTATTTCCTCAACCTTGAAAGGATCAACTCGAATCCCTTTAGTCGATACGATGAATCCTAACAACTGACCAGATGTGATCGCAAAAACACACTTATTCAGATTCAACTGGATTTTATAAAAACGACATCTCTAAAAAACTATCCGAAGGTGGCTGGGATGATCGATTCTCTTTCAAGAACGAGCAGCTAAGTCACCCAAGTATGCTTCAATAACATGTTTGATGTCGTGGAAAGCATAAGACATGGCCTGCTGAAAAGTAGTTACAACATTTTTAAGACCAAAAGCATCTTCTTATATGCAAACGTGCCCCAGGGACAAATAAAGGCTGCCTTGTGTTGGTCCTCTGGATGGATAGTAATTTGATTGTAACTAGAGAATCTGTCCATGAATGAAAATATTTCATTACCCACACATTCATCAACAATTTGACCAATAAAAGCCTTGGGGTAATTGTCTTTTGGACAAGCTTTATTAAAATCCTGAAAGTTGATACATACTCAGATCATTCCTTGCTTTTTATCTACTGGGACTGGATTGGAAACCCACTCTGTTAGGGGAACGAGGTATATGTAACCTGCCTTAAGTAGCTTTTTGACTTCAGCTTTAATAGGTACTTCTTTTTGAGGATTGACCAGTCGAAGCTTTTGACGAATAGGTTTGGCATTTTCATACGTCTTGATCTCATGCTAGACTATAGATGGATCAATTCCAGGAATTTCCTCATAAGACCAAGTGAACACATCTCAAAACTCTGTAAAGAGGTCGGTGTAAATTTGAATTTCTTCAGGGGAACAATCGGCTCCGATGAAGACATTTTCTATAATGTTAGGTTTCCTAGAGATGTTTATAGGTATAGTTCTTGAGATAACCGACATATTACCTTCGGTAGATAATTGTACTGGAGCCAAAGGGTTTGAAACTGTACAAACATTGCTAGTAAGTAGATTGGAGAGCCTGGATTCAACTTCATGCAATGGAGGAAGAAAATATGAACGATGATGTAAATCTTCCCATGGTCGATCTACACCCTCTTTGCTTCCAAAATTTCTTCTTCAGATGGTAAAACTATATCTAAGCAATCCAGAGCAGAAGTAGAGTCAAGGGTCCAAGCTGGAGCCACATCACCATCTAACTCCTCCTGTGAAAAGGGAGTGGGATGGTTGTATATAGAGTTAACGATAGATTGATAGCTAAGTTCTGCTGCAGACATGGGAAATATCATTTCGCCAACCTGCCCTCCATCTAATGTGGTGGTAGATGAAGGTAAGGTCCAAGGGTCCAAAAAATAATGAGTTCGAAAGAACTCTTTCTGTGAAAGGGCCCTAGAGGATGAAATTGCATTGATTCTAGCTGTAGGAGGAGGAAGATCAAATATACCCATTAATGAAGAGTACATCCCAACTCCTAAATTTTTAATAGGTTGACGGGTATTATCCACCAATGGAATGGTAGAATCCCAAGTTGCATGGGAGTCACCTGGAGAATAATCTAACTGATCAATTTTAACAATTCTCCCCTCATGAGGAAAACAGAGAATGCATAATAAAGATGAAACTATGGCATCCATCTCGTAAATCCAATTCCTTCCTAAGAGGAGATTATAATCCAGGTTGGCATCAATGATTTCTACCTCAATATTTATGACCTTTCCCCCAACACATATAGGAAAGGCTGGGATAATTCCATGTGGCCTATGAGAATGTCCATAAAATTCTGTCAAGAGAGTCGTTGAAGGAACAATTGAAGGTGATGTAATAACCTTCCAACATGACATAGACATTATGCATGTGGAAGCTCCCTCATCTATAATTGTCTAAACAATATTGGTTTTTTGGTATGTAGACTTTATATGGAAAGCCATATGGCGAGGAAGTATCTTTTTGACATTCAACATATCAAAAGTGAGCACTAATGAATTCTTTGGATCTACTGCCCCGATTGGTGAAAACAAAGAACTTCTCTGAGAAGGACACATCTGGAGTACCTCCAAAGCAAACATAGCACAAGGAATTTGAGCCAAATATTCTATAATCAAGTAGTTCTGGGCTGCCCAAGCATTAGGGTTAATAGTCGAGCGCTTTGTGGAACCTTTCGATATCCGGGGTATAGACTCAGCAGAGGGTCGCTCAATATGAAAAGGGTTTGTGGTTCAGAAACAGATTTAGACTTAGATGTTTCCATTTTTCCATAATTGTGTGATCGTGTAGCAACATTGACATGAGAGTTCATCATATAAACATTTGAGGAATTTTCCTCTTCCTGGTTTCCCCCTGCGGAGGTACCATCATTCGAGTTCATGCCTGCAAGTAATTGCTACCGTTGGGGAAAAAGGTTAGTCAGAACAACTTGGGAGCTAGAGGACCCTTGCTGCACTAACAAGCATTGAGCATCTTGTATCTTAGGGTAGAGGTGAGTCAAATGATCTCCATTGCATAACTTGCATGGAAACTTAACCTTTTTCTTGGACTCTTTTCTACCCTCACCGACACCATTGTTGGGTTTGTTCGCATTGCCCTTCCCTTCTTGGTTCTTCTTCTTACCTTGTCCCTTCCTCTTCCCATCAAATTGTTGATGTCATTTGGGGTTAGAGGCTTATACGACATTTATAGAGGTAGGTTGGAAGGTTAGGTGTAGACGGTGCTGCCTAGTTAGAAGAAGTAGTTTGTAGAGACAACTGCTATAATTGGTTCAAAAGGTTCACCGTATTTGTGTCAATTAATCCAACTATACATTGGCGTCAGGGCTTGGCTTCGGTTTGGCTAAATCAACCTTAGATCTAGGAGCATTAGGTAAGATTTTCTGAAGAGTCTTAGACTGAGAATATATCAATTCTAATTGCAGGGATCGAAAAATAGCCTACTCTTCCAAATAAACACTGGAAAGAGAAACATCCTTTGAGATTTCAAGTTGTAATGATTTGAGAAACCATTTGAGAAGGAACTCTGGTGGAATTTCAACTTTGATAAGCCTTTTTCTCCTTCTCCATTCCTAGATGTGATCCGAAACATGAGTTGTGTGTCTTGTTGAAAGTTGGCCAGAAGTTCAGTTTCGGCTTCATAATGGACAAGAAACTGAAAATGGTTCAAGAAAATATTAGCCAAATCAATGGAAGGAGTATAGGTGCCCCTTGGAAACTCTATATACCATTTGGCCACATTTCCGGTTAGGGTGCACTAAAATAACCTCAACCTAATCAAATCATCTATTAGGGAGTTGGATGAGAACCCTAAATGAAATGTGGTCACTGGTCTCTTGGGTACCATTCTTCCCTTCGAACTTTGGAATATCTAAGGGAAGCTTAGTTGGGATCAGAGGCCAAGTCAGATTGTACCTAATTGGATCATTCGTCAAGTTAGTTAAGTCTGGAAAATTAAGCGTTGCCAGAAAAGGAAGTCTTGAGGGACCTTGGGAATTCCATTCAGAGTGGGCGGGGTTCCCAAAGGTATGAAAAGAATGACCTGGATTTTGAAAGGAACCAGGTTGCTCGAAGTAACTTGTAGAGCCTACTAAACCAAAAGGTGATCCTTATGGTCCAACAAAATTTGGAGTTTGACCAACTCTTGCCGAAAATCCTTCCTAACCAGTGAAGTTACCCCCTAACGAAGTATTGAAAGGAGTTCACATCCCCAGATAAGGGTTCCATGCGTTAGCAAAGGGTGGAAAAATTTGAAATGAATTAACCAAAGAATAAGGCACATTCCCTTGTTGGCCAAAAAAATGATTCCTAGCTCCTATCCCGCTAACCACAGGGTTTGTCCAACTCTGGAAGGGGTTACTACCTTGACTTGTAAAGGGAAAAGGCATTGACCCTACTGTCGGATTGGAATGTGGTATATGGCCACTTCCAAATGAGAAACCCTGAAAAGAAGACGATCCACTCATCATGGATGTAGAGGCGGTTTACGGTATGTTCAAAGGAACTGAAGGAATACTTTGAGACGACATTCCAAAAGGGAAGAATCCAAAATTGGATGTAGTAGCTTGAGAACTTCCACTCATTGATGGAATGGAAGTGGACGCAAATATAGTTGTGCTGGGAGTATTAGAAGGGATGGAAATAGTTCCTCCCCCTTGTATAGATATGGGAGTCTTCATTCTCACAACACTCAATGTAGATGCCATGCTTCCAGCAGTGGTCATTGAAGGGATAGATGAATGTAAACCTGGGCTTGAAGGCCTATGAGTCGGAGTTCCAACGTATAAAAAAACGTCTGGATGGTCAGCTGGGAGAGGAGAATTCGGAGCCCCTACCAACTTCGAAATCTCTTCTACTTCAATACCATCTTCCGACTGGAAGAGTACTCTAGAAAGAACTGATGTGTTCCTCTCTAACTTTGTACTGGTACTAGGTCTATCTTGTGAACTAATGCCCCCAAGTGAAGGATCAATCTCCGATGTGCCTACTGCCATTGGTTGGAAACCACTGATAGAATTGCTCCTACGCCTTCTAGGAGAAGGCTCCAGACTCGTAGCTGAAAGCCCATGAAGTCTCCTAGACCATCGAGATGGTCGGTCAACCACTTTGAATTATTTAAAAGATCTACTTAAAGACTAAAAAAATATAAAGCTAGGCTGACTAGGAGCATTGAACACTCACTAAAATGTCCCTAAAGATATCAGAAATAAAACAACTCTCAAGTATTTCCACTCCGGGTGATTAGGACCAGACACCAAAATACAAGAAAGTTAATAATAAGGGCCTTCTGAAAATAGACTGGGGTAATTACGCCCTAGGCCTACTAGGGAAGGCATTAGAGGTAGTTACGCTGACCTTCAGACAACAACCTTTGCCGGTGCAAGCCCCCAAGATTTGCAAGGGTGCCCTCCAGAAGTATTGCTGAATGTGATACAATGTCAACCTCAGGTGCCATGGGATTCCCCTCCACAGCCACCTGTGTGGTTCCTAGGACAGGCAACTATAATCACCAACTCGTATCAAAAGCCGAACGGAATAGTCGTGAGGTAGGATCCAACATGTAAGAGAGGGGGTATCTCTCGTCCTTATCTTCACTAACCCTTGTGATTTACTCCCAGTCACGTAGCTTTCCCGATCTCCCTAACGCTATTGGATTTCGTTCATTAATCAAGCTTCTGTGTTTTACAATTTAGAGCGGCCTTGGAGAGTTAAATCTCCTCTCACCGAATCCAAGGCCCTAATAAAACTAAACTTGTTGGTGTATTTTGATGGCAATACAAAAGTTCTACTTTATTTTAATTAGGTGCTTTATTTTTAATGGCTATTCTTTTAAGTCAAGGACATATATGGAAGTGAAACCAATGGTGTTTGTATGATGCAAAAGAAATCAATGAAAAACTAACTACATGAATGCAATCATTTGTTCTTCAATGAAAAGAGATCTCTACGTGGGTTCTACGAAACTTCTATAAAGCAAAATACTTTTTCTTTTCTTTTTTTGAAACACACTTCACACATGCAAAACTAAAAAGACTATTGATGCTTTAATAATGAAAACTACCCTAGTGTAAGGTGTAATGAAGATGCAAGATTCTAAATCACTCTAAAAAACGAAAGCAATTGTTTTAACCATTAATAAGCCAACTTAAGTATTGAAGATAATATAAATTTTGAATACAAAATTCTCTCCAAACAAGATGGATAGATCACATAAGATCACAATTCACTTTCAAAAATCAAAAGAAACCAAAATCAAACTTGGCAAAAGAAAACAAAAACAATATTTTTTGAGATCTTTTCTTTTTCAAGAAATAACCAAAACAACTTTTTGAAATCACTCTAAATGCCACTAAAATTCAAATAACGAAAGAAGAGCACAAGGAGTCTTTGCAAGTTACAAACTCGAAAATGAACGAAAACTTGAACAAAAAGGCTTCAACTTGTACTAAACGACCCAAATAGTAGCAAAGAGCTTGACAAACTGACCAAGAAGCCAAGAAATAAATACTTTCAAATTTGTCAAAAAATAATTTCAAAAAGTAAGAAAATTTATAAGGCCACAAAATGAAGGAAAGCAAAGCAAGTAGATAAAAAACCGAGCTTGACATTGAGATTGAAAACAATCTCCCATTTTGGAGGACCAGAATAATCAAGAACTTTTGAATGAAGTCTTGTGTGCCAAAACACCAATTACAAACTTGCTCAAAAAAGAAAACCTAGGCCAAATATTTTCAATGAGGAAGATACGTCAAAACAGTAAGCTTGCAGAATAATAAAATTCTTTAGACAGAAATTGACCACTCAGAGACTAAGCAGACCAAGCAACAAATCTTTCTGGGTAGAGAGATTTGAAAAAGAAATGCAAAAAATGGTACATGTGACTGTGTTCAAGCACAGAGGAATGTACACATGCTTCTGATAAAGGAAACTCACGTATACGCGGGTTCAGTTCACAGAAACTGGAGTGTGTACGCTCCTTTAAACATACTAAAGTGCACATACAAAACTTTGTAAGAAAAATAAAAAACAAAGCCAGATCAAAAATACCAGACTTAAGGTCTGAGACTCTACTAGACCAAGTAAGACTGCAACAACAAGCAAACCAAAGACTGAGCTTTGATTGACACTGAACAACCCAAACTAGGAATAACAAGATTGTTATCCCCAACGGAGTCGCCAATTTTGTTATGAGAATAAGTACCCTAGGGCTTTGGGTTAGAACCCTAATAGAGAAGAAGCAGACTACAACAAGAAACACTCATACAACTCAGGTAAAATGCTTATATAAACAAGCTATGCAAGAGTGATTGTACCCAGTTTTCCTTCATTCGAGTAGGTCCCGTAGGGTTCATACCCTCTGCAACTCTTGATGTTCTTCAGACCTGAAAATTATCCAAACATACATAATAGTATAGAGGTAAAGCATATTCATAAAATTTAACTTTATATCATGTAAATTAATGATCAGTTATATATCAAAATAACATTCATACATGAATTACAACACGATTTGATGCATAAACAAAGTTATTTTTGGAAACAAGTCATCATCTATTTTATTGCAGTAAGCTATGAATAACATGGAGAGAATTCACCTGAGTCTTCTTCTTCCGGCTCCAAGCGGAACCATCCTCTGGATTCATCCTATCCCAGTCTTCAATAATCTTCTTCCATAACCAACACCATGATATCTCAAGCAAGAAGGAGCATATCTATAATCAAGGAAACAAGGGTTTCCTGAAGCTTGGGGAAGTGCATGAGGCACAGGGATACATCAGACTCAGTCAGGGATAATCTCAGTATAATAACTCCATCTCTTCTCCTCCTTAAGGCCTTCCCATAGAAGTCTATTTATACTTCTCCCAATTAGTTTTTTAGTTGGGAAATAGTTGGGCCATGGGAAATAGGAGGTAATCAACAGGTAAAAACCATGAAATCCTCCCATAATTAAGGATTTTTTTTTTTAAGTGTTTTAACACATATACACTGGTTGGTATTGACTAAACCACGTGTACACACTTTTATCTCAGGGCAAAGTAGCATACAGGGAATAAAACACTGTTTTTAAAATATTTGGACCAAGTCTAGAAGGAGGGGTTTCCCTAGGCCATAAACCAAGCATCACAAATATCAAGGGTGATAAATGGTGCTATAACACTCCACCCATTCTGCTATAGCTTAGTAGCAACACTTCAGAGTAGTAGAAAAATTGCTAGGAGGGAGTATTGGCAGGTAAATTTTTGCATAAAGGCATAAGAAATGGTGATAACAGGGTGTACGAGTGGCGGTTTTTAGAAAGATGGGAAAATTCCATGGCAAGTTATGGAAATAATGGTGAGCCATTATGGTAATTACTCTACAGACTCCAAATAGATTGGTTCATTAAATCTAGTATCTATTGATAAATGTGTAGAGTAAGGTAAGAATCATGGAGTGGATGTATTGGCACAAGATTTTTATAATGATGTCGGCGAATCAATTTTGAAACGGATTACACCTCTATTTTTCAATATAGTTTTACCTCCCCCAACTGAAAAATTACCGTCCGCGGTCATCTCAAGTCATGTCAAAAGAATTACTAATCAAAGCTGCAAATTCTGCTCGGGGACATACATGGAACTTACCTGGTAGAGTGACTGCGTAGAGGAGTAACCACATTGATGGTGTAATGACATCCAGAGAGTAACAACTTCAGGTACTTAGAAATTTTTTTCAGCACAGAGTAGAAGCACTGAAGGAGTAAAAACATCAAAGGAGTAACAACAATGGGTACTTAGAAAAATTTTCACTACGGAATAGCAGCACCGGAGGAGTAATAGCATCGTCAAAGTACCAACACCGAAGGAGTAACAACACTGGGTACTTTGAAATTTTTTTACCACGGAGCAGCAACACTAGAGGAGTAACAACATTGGAGGAGTACCAACACCAAAGGAGTAACAACACCAAGTACTTAGAAAAATTTTCACAATGGAGTAGCAATACTGGAGGAGTAACAACACCGATTACTTAGAAATTTTTTCACGATGGAGTAGAAGCACTGGAAGAGTAACAACATTAGAGGAGTAACAACACCGAAGGAGTAAGATCACCAGGTACTTAGAAAAATTTTCACCACAGAGTAGCAGCATTGGAGGAGTAACAACATCGAAGGAGTACCAAAACCGAGGATGCAGAGGAGGAATTCTCTGCACTGACAACCTTCAAACTAGATTTATCAGAGAGATGTTTGATGAAGGCATCTTTAGAGGTCGGATGATGATATAGTATGAGATGATGCCCATTTACAATAAAAGAAGCGTTTGTATCATCAATCATGACAAGTCTGCCAGTTCCATTATCAAATACCTCATCAATCTTGTAAGGCCCTCCAACGAGAGCAAAGCTTTCCCTTAAAGTCCTTAAAATCAGAATCATATAGTAATTCCCAATACCCTTTATGAAACACCTTATTCTTAATAAATTTAGCATGCCATTTTGTTCTCTGTTGCTGAATCATAGTAGTTCTCTGGACAACCATTAAAGGAATTTTGTCTAGTTCATTTAGTTGTTCCAACTGGTGTTTTTGGGCTTCCAAAAGGTCCAACCCTACTTAGAGAGCTGTTCTAAGCATATTGATCTCAAATTCTCTTGGAAAAAATAGATATTTATTGTATCTAAGCTCACATGGTGAAACACCTATTGTATCCTGTCATGATGTTCTATACGCCCAAAAAGCTCCAGGAAGTTTTTAGCCCAATCTCGACGATGCTTTGCCATAGTATTTGTGAGAATGTTTTCTAATACCTTGTTCGTGCTTTCCACTTGACCATTCGCCTGAGGGTGGTATGGAGATGTTATTATGTGCTTGATCCCATAATTGTTCATAAACCTTGCCATCATATGTCATGTAAATTGCATTCCCCCATCTGAAACTATCTCTCTCGGGGTGCCATATCAAACAAAAATATTTGTAGAAAATCTCCGTAGGTTAACTCGATAATGCAATATAAATTAAAGCAGAATACAATATCCTGATTCTATTATCAATTTGTGGAAGCTTAAAGATCGAGCTAAACAATATAATCAGAAGAAGAAGAATCAATCGCACAATACATATGAAAATACTTTGGGGAAAGCCTCAGCTAAAAACCCCACACTATTGTATTATCATACATGGTGGAAATACATAGGAATTATAAAAAGCCTTAGCTCTCACAGCTAGCCAGCTCTCAATACACATATGCTCACAGGCAATCTTGGCTTCTCTCTAGCCTTCCTTTCTGCCCTCCAAGCTCTTATTTATTTGTGCTGTTTCTTGTGGATGATTTGCTTTACCAAGTGGATGATCTCCCTTCAAAATTGCGCAATCCTCTAGGATAAATCTTTGACTGCATGCATGAGTTTTCTCCATGATAAAACACATGCAACTGATAGTACGCTGTCCTTGACTTTAATCTCAACTGGGTCTTTTTCAGAATAGACATGAATGAGTTTTTGATGAGAGAATCTTCAGTTAACTGGAGTAGCACTAGTTGAGTGCATGCATGCATCAACTGACTGTTAACTCACTATTAGTTCCTCAAACAGTTTGGAACTAATTTAATTGG
>APFE030032806.1:0-46242 GCA_000404065.3 Pinus taeda | reverse complement strand
TTATCTATCTATAAATTTATTAGGTCTTTATCATTCATCTGTAAAGTTTATGGATTGTTATGGATTGTTCCAGTTAATGTAAATGGAATAATAAAACAAATATAGTAAAGCTTTATACAACATGAAATTAGAACTAAAATTATAAGCAGAAGACTAATACTGAGTTTAAATAGAAAGAGGGTTAAGATGGGCCAAGATGATAAGAGGTTTTTAGAGTTTTCCCCTTCATGTGTAACTACTCTTTTGTTTCATCCTCAATTATAATTGGGTGGGAAATTTGTGCTTGGAAAAGTGGAGGGACCCATGAGCTTCATCGTTTCCTCTTCTCTATATACGCTTTCATCATACACCTTGAATCTATGTCCAAAGGATAGTCCATAAAAGATGGTAAACTTGACTTTCAACCTTCTAATTCTATCTAGTGATTTTGGTTCATGTTCCTTCTACTCTAAGGCCATGGAAACCAAGGTTTTAGTTAAGCTAGTAAAATTCCATTAATTGAAAAACCTTAGTGTCACATGACCAATGGAAACTAGGATCCTAAACCCAATTATGAAATTGAATGTTGATCTATTATGTGGATACCTACTAAAAATATAAATAAACCTTCTATATGTTAATCTTACTCATTCAAATATCCGATAGAAACAAATTGGCTTTGAGTTACTAAGTTGCAAAATTTTCTTTCATTAAAGGAAAATCCAAATAATAACTCCAATTTACTCTAGGAAAAATTATTTGAACACCTATTTTGTATTTTATAAAAAAATTAAAGCCCCATGTGGATGTGTGGGTTTCCACATTTCTTTATATGGAAAGGTCCAAGAATTAGTTTCAAACGAACATTTTTATTTTGAAAACTATTACTTGATGCATGAATATTTATTTTAAAAGTATATCCTAGATTGCTTAAATATGATGTTCATTTCTCTATAAATTATTAGGGAAATTACCATTAGATTGGGATAGTGTTTTTGTTGTTTTTATTTAGTTATTTGAGCTTTGTTGTAGTCATATATTTTGATTTTATTTTCATTCACTATAATTTCTTTGGTGATTAGTTCTTACTTAATTCATGGATATAACCTTCCAAATAGATTGATGAGTCCACATAATCATATATGATGAACATACTCTTATGTGTTTAAAGAGTCCCTTCATAATCAAAGAATTATAGATGAAAATCCATAATAGAAATGGAGGAGAAACGCTAATTGTTGTTGATGTTAAAATAATTGAAGATTAATATTGAATCACATATAGGATGTTAGTGATAAAAAAAGATTAAACTGACACAAGCAAGGAGCATACGTTGAATTTGAGAAGGGTTAAAATTTTCCAATTATGACCTAATGAAATACTTGAGTGCTCATTCATTTGAATCCCATGGATAGAGTTGAGTTTTCCAATTATGACCTAATGAAATCTTTGAGTGCTCATTGATTTGCTCCAAGTTGGTGCGGCTATGGAGGCCATAGGAAGAGATGTTCAATTTGTGATGAAGCCTAGCTTAGCTAAGGATGTCGAGTTTTTATATTGATTTTCCAAAGAGAGAGAAATTATTTTTCTTGTTGTAGAAAAATATGTCAGTGTCTTGGGAAGAACATTGCTACTGGAGTTGTGATAATACATTGTGAAAGGTTGCTTGAATATGTTCTAAATCCATTAATTATAAAGTATGTTTAGAATTAACCATAGACTAATTGTTATGAATATATATGGGATTGCTTGAGTTTAATGTAAAGACTAAATAAATTTGTCTCATTCATATTAACTATTTATTTAAAAATATTAATTTTTTGGTTATATATATATATATATATATATATATATATATATATATAATTTTCCTTTTTCACTCATTATTCTTTTTCTTTCTTCATCTTGCATTTTCCCTATTATATTAAATATTCTTCTGTGTGCTTTTGAGATCGTGAGAGTCCCCTTGTTGGGCATGTGGCCCAAATTAGAAGCATTATTTGATTGCTTTTACTTTTCTTCAGGCCAACGTAAAGGACATTCCCCACCTTACAATAATGACGGTATCACTTTACATTTCTCTTTGGGATCAACCGCTATCAATTCGGCCGTTAAAGCTGCTAAAGGCAGGCATAGTAAGGGTTCTTTCAGGCCAATTCCTATCTTGTTAAAGCTCCTAAAGGCAGGCATAGTAATGGTTGGTTCCTTTCATGGCATAGTATTCGTTGCTGGCACAATTAAATTAACCTTTTAACTTTTCTGACTCGACTCTACGTCCAATATAGCACAATTCTTTTTTTCCTTCTTTCTTTAATCTAGGATTAGCGTGATTAAGGCTCCTTGATTTATTTATTGAATAAAAGTGAAATGATTATCACCGACACTATGAACACGGATATAAACACCACTTTATGCTTTTCCTTTTTATCTTTTTTTTAATTCTCATGAACTTTCATTATATCAAAACACCGCGCCTGTACAATCCGCCTCTCTTCCAACTCAGTAATCCATCTCGCCCCTTCCCCTGCGGCAAGCTACAGAGATAGCACCCACATTCTCCGATCCTTTTGATCGTCTGCGGTGCTCTCCCACAATAACAAGAAAGCCATGGCAACCGTCACCATAATCAATGCCATATTCAACCCAGTCATGTGGTTGATGAACGAAGTTATTAAGAAAGAGGATACCCGTCAGATTCTGCAAACTGACTTGAGAGGTATGGAGGACCTTGTACAAGCTATTGCCTTCTTGGGATATGAAGAAAAAGAGGCCCCGGAGGTCGTGAAGATTTGGTTACAATTGCTGCAGAGTTCTCTTACAGTGGCCAAAGGCCTATTCGATCTCGAGCCCAGAAGTACTCTCTCCCAAGAAATAAGAGATTGGAAAGCATTTTTTGATAATCTCTATCAAGGCTTTCAAAATGACTTGCTTCAGCACATTGCTTTATCAGGCAACGCCATAAACAGCCGTATGGTCGCCCCGGTCATGGAACTGTTGAAAGATGTGATTAACAAGGAGGACAACCGTCACATTGTCAAGGTTGGTGACTTCCCTGCAGTTTGTTTCATCAAAACCCTTTTATGCAATATATAAAGAGGAAGATGCATCTGTAGGTTCAGGGATTATAGCTGATGAGGCACAACCCCTCTCTAAAGATGAAGCCTGGATGCTGTTTCGTAGAGTGGCTTTCAAAGGCGTCCACGTTTCTATGGATATAGGAAAGCGTGCCAGGAATATTGCGGAAGAGTGTAGAGGTCTTCCTTTATCCCTTTCTTGATATCTGTTTGACTTTTCTCTACTACTAAATATCAAAGTCAAGATTTGGAATGAGAGTGTAGTTTCCCATATTATTAAAAGAGTTAAGTCACTAAAGGTGTTCCTTTCAAAATTATTTTCCAAAGACGTGGTAAGGCAACATGGAGAGTAGAAATTGTTGTATTTGTTGTTGAAAAATATTCCAAATTCTCTTGAAGATCATGGCTATTGAAGTTGTGAAAGAGAGCTTTGATAAGACATTGTGAGAGGTTGTTTGAAGTTGTTTTAAAACTAGTAAATGTAATTTTTTGTTGAAAATTGAGAATGGATCTATTTGTTGATTATCTACATGAAATTGCTTCTGAGAATTATGATTGTGTACAACTAATCAAATTTTCCACATTGAGCTCATCAATTTGTTTAAGAAGACATTGCTTAGGTAATATAGGGTTTCGTCAATTGAGGTTGTGATACTTGTCATGCCTTCATTCTAACTCCTATATTGTTAAAATTTTACTACTAACAATCACCCAACAAAGAAAGAGACATGCAAATGACCACTAAAAGGTTGATATGAAGGTTGTATAAAAAGGCTATGCAACCACAATTATAATATTAGTCCTTTTGTATATGTTGTGATCTATTTATAAATCTAGAATGTAAATATGTAAAATTATTTGATGGTAGAAAAATCTTCATAAGAACCTAAAAAAATTATTTTGCATGGAAGATGTGATCTACAATTAAGGGACATGAAGCAATATATGTGGATCTTATTAACTATAATAATATTTTTCATGTGTGGTGTAATGTAAGATTAGACATTAACTTGAGAATTAATAGATCCATCCAATAGACAATAGAAGAATGAACACAAGAATGTAGATAAAACCCTTGAGGTAGGGTGACACTATTAATTCCTTAAGGAAAGAAACATTACATATATCATGATTGCTATGATTATAATATTTTTCACAATAAATCTCATTACATTGCTTCTACTTCTTTACATGGTTGTATTTAACTTCTAAGGAACTTTCTAGTGAGGAAACCTTCTAGTAGGTGGAACCTTATAGTAAACCTTTCTAATGTTTTTATTTTCCACAATGGTCACTTATCTATTATTACCCCCATTGGGTACCTCGTATTATCCTCCATGGGTACATTACATTTCATCCCATTTGAACCTTTTGTCCTAGAAACATGGGAGGAAGTCATTTAATACAATCTACTAAGTAATGTGACCAATTGGTACTAAGCATGAGCATCCATCAATCCTAGTGAAATATAGGCATGGGGTCGAACTAGTTCCTTTACACCTTGATCTTGAGTCAAGTTACTCTTTAGCACCATGTTGTCATTGTGCTACTATGGTATCCCCATGCATTGCTTTAGGTCCTCCATGAGCATCCATATTAGTTTCCCTTTTGGTCCTATGTTGGTTCAAAAGTTTTTCGATGCTCACACCCTTTCCTTCATGACAATCATTTCTCTTACTGGTGTCGGTGGAGATATACATCAACCTTATATGTCATTTTTGTTGGCTTGGACTATGCAACTCGGGGTTCTTTTAAGCCATTTTTATGCCCTTGTTGGGGTTTTATTCATATGCTTCAATATTCTCTTCTTTTGATTCAACCTTAAACATTGCCATTAGCTTCTCTACAAAAAAAAATTAGGTGGCCACTTGGGCCCTTCTTATTTAGTAAGAAAAAGATCATGCAATGTGTTTTTTTTCTTGTAAAAAAGTTCTAATAACTTATTCTTCTAACTAATATTAATTGCACCAACCATGTCCATCCAAGGTTGTTATAAAATAATATCCACATTATCATTATATATAACAGGAAAACCCAAATGCAACACATGTTTATCCATGGTAATATTCAAATCATTAAAAGTTTAAATATTCTCACCCTCAACCTATGTGCTTTTAATTTCCTTCCTGAAACTTGTAATATGTTAGCCAAATTAAAATTTATTAAATTATGCTTCCTACTAGGGCTTATAAAAATAATGACATGTTAATGCCAAATACATCTATGAACATGTAATAGGAATTTTGTGAATGAAACTAAATCCTTGTTGCACTCTTTATATTTCTACCAAATGTTAGATTGCCTATCTAAAATTAATTTTTCAATTGCTTCATCTTAAGGTATCATCATACTATCACAATTAAGGAACTACAACCATAAGTCAACATATTCTTTTAAATTAATATCCACCCACTATTTCCATTCCTTCGTCCATAATAATTGTATTTCTTTTATCTATTCTTTAATATAAATACCATCACTATTTTCTTTGAAAATAATTTTCTTTGCTACATCTCAAAAATATAACAAGTATTTTGAGTAAATAACTTACTTTCAATGTGGTTCCTATTGAAAATGTTAACTAGGTTCAGTCTTCATAATTATCATTGTGCTTGTATCATTGTGTATTTCATGTAAAAAACAAAAAGAAGAAAAATAAATTATATTTATTATTTCTTTAGTTAAGAATTTTCTTCATGCTTTCAGGATTTATTGAGACAGAGTAAAAGTCCTATTTGGACTTCTTGTAAAGAAAAAGGAATTTGTTTTTTGAAAATGTAATTTGGGTAAACTCACCTCAAGAAGTCAAGTTAACGCTACTGGATGTCAAGTCATCTCAATGAGAGGATGTGTTTTTTCGTATGCCAGACCAACTATATAATGGCATACATCCTCCATCCAAAAGACATGTAATTTAGTGCTCTCTCTATAATGAATTCTAAGTTAAAAGGTGCGAAGTTCAAAGGTTGTTTTCTTATGAAGGAATGTGAAGTTTATAAGACTATCCTTCTACAACAGAATTGTGAGATTCTTTGTTAGATGTCTAAGATGTTAGCCTTTTGTGATCTTAAATAATGCAAATTCTTATATGGAAGAATATTTGAAACAGTGTGAGATTTGTAGAGGCTATTGAGAGATTTCAAACAATGTGAGATTCCCGGGCTATAGAAGATCTATGACAAGTACAAATTTTCTGTGGATTTTAGAAGGCTTAACTTAGCCTGTTGGAGGATGAATTTAGATCTTGGATTTCTCACTTTGATCTGATTCTATAAGACAAATAGATTTACCAGGTTTTCCCCTTGGAGGGGTTTTTCCCTAGCTTGGAGCCTATATCTTGTGCTCATTGTCTTATTTGACCTTCATGTTTATGTTTTTTGTAATTATTTTATGAAAAGAACGTATTAAAAGAAATAATAAGCCAACAAATTCAAAAATAATTACCATGCTAATAGAAGTCAAACCTAATTCATAAAATATCTAATTTCTCAACATGGTATTAGAGCTAAGGTCAATGGATGGAAGTTCTGAATATCACTCCTGTTGGCGTAACTCTAATAAGTTTTTTATTCCTTATGTGATGGTTTTTGAGGAAATTACACGAGCTCCCCGTGGTTCATTAATCTTTGTATATAGTTATTTGATCTTTATGAGGCTCGTTGATCTCTATCTATATTCTTACTTCTAAGGCTCGCACTATCCTATAGCTCATATTAATTGACATAGACTTGTTTATGTTCTTGTGGCACAAATTAGATCCATATTGACTCGTATACTCTGAACAGAGGTTCGATGTATATGTTATGAGACTCACTAAGGCTTAGACCTGTGATTCATTATATTTATATGACACACAACACATAGTGTTCGAATCTACCTCTTTAATAATCACAATGGTTTATGTAATGGCTCATTCTTTATGACTTTATCTATGATTCATTTATGGAATGACATCTCTCTATGGTGCACATATGGGGCAATGGAATCATTTATATATGGTGACATGATAGTTACTTGGATCATATATCAGTAGCATCACTATTGTATTATGACTCAAATTTATATTCCTATATGACTTATTGTGGCACACCTAGTTTGCATCAAATCTCATAGAGGATCGCATCTATTTTATGGTTTTCATTTTATATGGCTTGTGTTATTTGAATGAAGACTCGCATTTACAATAGGCTACATAATCTTGACGACTTGCATAAACCTGTGGCTCACATTGACACTGAATCACATTGACTTTGTGGTTCATTTTCTATAGATCATATTAAATTATAATGATTCAGTCGCTATTATAATCTGTGGTTCACTTGAATCTCTGTGGGACACAATGTATCCTTTTATCTTGTTATTAACCTAGAACAACTCTCTCATACTCTGAGATCACATGTATTTCATATATTACAATGACTTCATATATATTCAAATATTACATTATTATAATGGTTCACTATACTATGTGGTTCACTATGGCTTATTATGGCTTGCATACTTAAGGAAACCCTCATGACAATAGGTTTTATTTGATGATATTTGGCAGATTTGGTGTATGAATTAATAGTGGTAGCATGACAATGACCTAGTTATATAACAACATTTGGCAAGGTAGTGACCTAGTATGAGAAACAGTTGTAACAATTACCCTTGTTAAGAGTAAGACAAGGATATGTGAAACAATTATATCTTACGTTTGACAAAATACTTATGATGTACAACTACAATGTTGGATTGTGAAGTATTATAAAGTAGTCATGAGATTTAATTTCTATACATACAAGAATGATGGACTTCACCATGAAGCCAAAATGCTTAGAAGGAACCAGAACTTTGAGAAAGAAACCAAGATTATCAATAAATATGAAGTAGTTCTCTAAGGCACAAATGGAATGAAACATTGAGTTTGATAAAACTTATCTCTATGTTTCAAATATGAAAAGAAATTGATGGAACCTAGACAAAGCTAACAACTCAACGAAGGTTCTGAAGTTGAAGAAGTTAAGGGACCTATAATCATTTGTTGACACCTGAAGAAGAATAAGATCTTTGCAAGGATGAGATAAGGAAAAATTGCAGAGTATGTATAATTTATGTGGCACTTCATGATATGTAACAAGTTCACTAGGCTATGATGATCAGAGTCTGATATATTATAATATATAGTATTATATTATATATATAGATAGATAGATATAAGAGAAAGTAACATCTAAGGGATTGATGTTATTACATATGAAGGTGTTGTAGCAACTACATCCAGGCTCCAAAAATTTTCCTATGCTTTGTTTTCAAGCCTCCATACTAAGATCCCAACAACTTAACTTAAGCTAACCCAAGTACTAGTGCTTTCATTGATTTTGATCTTTCGCTTCATAAATTGTGTTTTATTACATGCTTTACTATCTAACCACAAGATGACCTCTTGACTTGGTTGCAATCTGGTTCTAGGCTTACGTTAGTGAGCTGCACAATCCTATAGGGAAACCAACCTTTCTCTTTGGAAATGCACAGTTCAAGCCAACAGTGAGCTTCGGCTCCAGAATTACACAGACCCAATTGGAAGCTCACCTTCAGTTGGGAAACTGCACAAAGAATGAGAGGAAACTAGAGCCACTTAGCCCATGAATTGTGTAGAATCTTTCCCTCAACAGTTGGTCGATGCATGTGCCAGTGAGTTGCCGAGTTCTCCCCAGAACTGTGCAATCTCTCTGTGCATGCATGGCAACTTTTTCCTGAAAAATAAAAAATAAAAAAGTGAAAAAGAATCCCTAAAAAATAGGGATCTATTTTTAGCATTCAAAGTTACACTTGAATTATTTTTGGAAACTTCTGCCATGTGTCGCTTTTTCCTATATTTTTGGCCTTCGCATCATAAACCCGTAATCAACCAAATCTATTTAATGAATGTTGTTGGAGCTCATTTTCACATTTGTATTGGAGCTATATAATTCTCGAGGAGATCTAGGAACCTTCGGCACAATCGTCGCAACTTTTCCAGGTAATTCTTGCTTTTCTATTTTTTTGTCGCTTTCCCTATCGCTTTTATTTTCTTGGCTTGCGAGAGTATTGTTTTACCTATTTTATTAAACGACCACTACCATTTTGATCTTTTTTAGTTTGTAGAAGTGCTTTTTTAATTTTTTCATTGCCTTTCCTAAGTGCCGCATGCATAACCTTGGTTTTACACTAAAGGTCGTCGTTGCAGTGACTCTCTTCATAAGCTTCATTGTTCTTCAGTTTGATTGTTTACTACACTTGTTTTGATTGCATGCATCCTCATTCACTCATATATACACTAACCATCACTTAAAATTTTAGATCTTCTCATTTTCAGGTTGCCCTTGGGCAGATCTGGACTTCCTTGGTCCCGATCTAGCTCTTCTTGGCATGCTCTGTGCATTTCTGGATCTCAAGGCTCTGCCTTGGCTCCAGGAATTGCATAGAGTCTGCCAAGGCCTAGCTCCAACTGCACATTTCTAGGAGCCAATCCTAAAGCCTTGGCCACTAGGATTGTGTAATGCACAGTCCCAACCAACTCAATCCTGATTGAACTGCGCATTGCATAGTTCTACTTAGCATCACCTCCCAATTGGAAGGTAGGACTACTCAATGCGCAGATCCAACTGATAGTCACTCACCTCTGAAAGTAAGAAATGTGCAATCCTTCCCAAAAATTGCCTAGTTTGTTGCTTGGTCTGTTCTTGAAGTTCTTTCGATTTCAAGCTAACATTTTCATGTCATGAGTGTCCTCTTTGTCTCCAAGTGCAATAATTGTTGAGTATATTTTTAGCAGTATAGGTAACATGGCTTCCAAGAAAGTTACGTCAAAGGATACTATCGAGAGAAACACTGGGGATGTACCCCACCTTCCCTTGTGTGGACATCATTCAAGATTGTTTCACATACCAATGGAGATGATGACATTGAGAAATGCGTGTGGAAAACAACTTGCTACATTCAAGACAGAAAACTATTGTCAGATGTATCACTTACCACAACCGGTGAATAGCATGGATGGACTTTTTTATGTTGCCCACAACAATGTGAACATTAGAGACATCATAAAGCATTGGGTGAAAGATCCTTCCAAGTTTAGATTGACACCCAATCATGTTTACAAGACTAATTCACTCAAAAAGGGCAACCAACTCCTTATCATCTTTGCATGCCAACTGTATGGTCAAGAGAGAATGGAGACCTTTCCACATAATTGGGTGGTTGTGTTGGACCAGTTGGTGAATGATGGAAGGCAATTCAATTGGTTAGATTTGTTTACTCTTTAGTTGAAAGTCCATGTGACTAATGCCCAAAATCTACCCAAGGATGAGCAAGCGATATTTTATATTTCCGCATATCTACTTGATGCAATCTGTGCCCAACATCAATTTCCTGGCATGGGTTGGACATGGACACCATCAGAGACTGCCATGAATATTTATTGCAAGTGTCTTTCCGAGTGCAACTACTGAGGTGTCATGGCGAGGCTATTTGATGATTTCATCATCCCGGTTTACAAGTTGATCTTTGAGTAGGATCCACCTTGCATGTCCCAAGAAGCGATAGAGGCAATACTTAACATTGCAGATTGGTATGCCTCACCCGGTAGCACCTTCATCAGGATGTTTGGCGGAGAGAAGCCTCTGCATGTTTTACCAGGGTTTTCCATGGACAAGTTGGTCATGAAAGAGGTTTCATATCACATCTTGATAGGTTTATCAGCAGGGTTTCATAGGAGGAAGAAGGCACCATGGCCTACTCTTCCTTTGCGGATTGGATTGTACGAGATGAGGAGATTGAAGGATGTAGATGTCGAGGCCAAGGACTTAGAAAAGTTTGAGTTCGACATCTAAGACTACAATCTGTGTGATCCACACTATATATGAAAGACAACTATGCAAAGGTGTATTATCCATGGATCTATGGGACATTTCATTGGGAAGAGTAATATCCTTGGAGGTATTGTTACAACCACTCCAAGCTGAATGGACCAGTCAGCATGGATATAGAATGGAAAGTTTCTCTCTAGGCAGCAACACCACAGGAAGCAACAACAATAGCAGCAGTGAGCAACAAACCGACATAGGACAAAGGCAAGATAAAGATTGTCAAGAACCCAGAGGATGAGCAAAGCTACAAGTTTAAAGAAGATCCTCTCACTGATAAAGCAACTTTGGTAGTGGAGGAAACAAGGAAGCAACACATAAAGAGAGTAGAGAAAAGGAAGAGAGAAAAGAAAAGGTTGGAGGAAGCAGAAAGGAAGTTACAAGAAATAGAGAAGAAGTTGAAAGAAATGCAGGAACTAAGAAGGAGAGAGAGGGAAGAGAAGCAGAAACAGGAACAAGAAGAAAGGCAAGGCACAATGACATAGAAAACTACGTTTATACAAGTTGAGGAGTCAGAAGAGCCAATAGATGAAGAAGAGGGTGAGAAGTCACAGGATCACAAACTTGCTCAACAGACTTAGAAAATTGTTAAAGAGATGGACACAAATTTCGCATAGGATCCATAGGACAAAGATACCAGCATGAGCATCCGAGTTTGCCCCACAGTATCCACCACCTCTAGTATCAAAACCATTCATGAGTGAGAAAGGAGAGGTTCTTCTCCTTCATGATGATCTAGTGATGGATGTGTACAATATATCCTTTAATGAGTTGTAGCAAAATATTGTGTAGACACAGAGAAATTATTTCCTCGATGATCATGCATCACCTGCATTTATGAAGGAAAGGGTGATAGTTTTAGATGATAGAAAGCATCTAGCTACCATGGATGACTTCACTAAGGCTTATGCAAAAGCCACGAGCTCAAATGTCAATTTCGTGCTAGCAGAGAATTATCAAATGGAAAAGGACTTGCAAGCAGACATGTAGAGGGCAGAACAATCTGCAGGATTCGTTATGGTAGAGATGAGGAAAGAAATACTTGTTGAAGCATAAACTCTTGAGTTTACCATGCAGAAACTTTATGACAAAGTTTTCATGGTGCACAAGGTAGTTGTCCATCTATATGGTTTTCAGCAGTGGTGCATAAAGATTTAACAAACACTTAAGGATATACATGCTTCTATTACACACGTACATGAATGGACAATGAGATACAAGGGAGCCCCACTTTACTTGCATAAGATAATGAAGTTGCACGAAGAGCTAGACAAAGCACAAATTCAGATGTTGATCTGAAACTATGAGAATATCCCTCCACTCATTAGTAACATTGAGGCTTCCTATGCACCGTTGTTCAAGAGTCTGGATGTCATGGTGAGGACACACAAGATCCCTTCAATTGGTTCCCTCATTGAAGCCATTGAGACAAGCCAAGTCCATCTGGAGGTCGACATGTACATGGGGTAGTTAATGCAAGAGGCCACCAGTGATGACTTGCATCTGAGTGCAAAAAACATGTTGAAGATCATTGGTGGTCCTGTCGTACTCAGTACAATGTTGTGCATGCTCCAAGATGAGTTGGAAAAAGGTTTCAGTACCATATACTGAGAAGCCATGGAGGCAAGACTGTGTTTTCAAAAAGACATCACCAAACAGTATGGGGAGACAACAACACAATACCAAGCTAGGTATCAGTATGTCACTGAGATTCATCAGGTGGATGTTGCCGAGTTGGTCTTCCCCAAACTTTCGAGTCATAGTGTTGTGTCTTGCTTGGCTATCTCTAGCCTATTTTGTCCCACATGGGTATATGTGGAAATGTATATTATTTGTAAATATATTGTAATCGAAATTCCAAGTGTCATTAGTGGAATGTGAACAATCACTATGTAACGTAAAGAGCTATTTGTAAAGGAGTTGAAGAGTCATGAGGGCAGTTAAAGAGTCAAAGGGGAATGTCAAGGTTCACCCCACCATTTTTTAAAATAGGACCTCATAACTGATAGACCAAGATTTTTGGATCCAAGATTTTGGCTAGGCTTAGGCTTAGAGAAGGCTTGGGAGTATTATGACAAGCCTTGGCTTCTCCACAACGTAGAGTGAGTACACTTCTTTGGAGGAGTAGGCGGTGTTGACTATAATGTTCCACTATTGGGGCTAGTGGTTATCAATGGTGTATGTATGGATGGAACTTTCACTTAATAATAATACGACTGAGCCAATAAATTTTCATGCATATGTTGTTATTGTAGTTCGACTATTCTAGTTACTTTAGAAATGTATGTTGTTTGACTTACGCATTTTCTTATGAACTATTTTGTATGCAATTGTATGAATATTGTTGAAGGCGCATTGTTGGTGTTAGCTTAAGGGGGCTTGGACCAAGGTTTGGAGTTAGTTGCGTTAACCAACAAAACCCTACACTATCGGCCCTTTCGGCAACAACACGCGTAACCCAGGCTGCAATCTCACTCGAGGCAGTATTGGGGGATGCTAAAACTAGGTTTATGCATCCAGAGAACTATGTGATGTGTTTATGCCAAACTTAAGGCTTTATCTGGACTTTCGCGAACCCTAACCCTTGAAACTCAAAATTTATAGTAACTAACAATTAACAAATTTATGTTCTTCACCAATTGCACTAAACATGCATAACATCATATAAATAAACAGATCTATGTCTTCACGAACCTATTAAGTACTTTTCCTTATTAATTGCATTCAACAAATCATAAATGTGGTAAATTAAGAGATAAAATGGTTATACACAGATACACAGGTAGTTCTTCAGAATAAGTCTTTATTAAGCTTCATATCTTCAATTACAGTTCTTTCCAACCCTGCTCACACAGTTGCAGGGGCCCATCCACTCAACTGTGGACTTACCAAGGTCTTCGTGCACACAACTATAGGAGCCTTCCCCTTCACCCCCATACAAAATAGATAAAATCAAACACAAATCATGCACTAATCTTACTTTTATGCTTCTTTTATCCTATTACTTCCTTTTATATTCTTCTTCATTATAATACCATGGTCCGCAAACCATGGGTGGGTCTCAAAACAGCTTGACTCTAACAAACTAAGGGGCCTTAACCTTCCTAAAGCCCCTTTGACTCCTATCGACCTGCGCTACTCGCACTCCACTCCTCAAAATGCGTAGACTTTACAATATTTAACAAAATTTAACCTAGGGGACCCCATCCCAATAGGCCCCCAACACAAAGTCATGACTTGTGTCGAGTCACTCTAGTGGTGTTGCCTCAACCTTTACTTGTATACCATTGAATTCGATTTTCAATGCTTGAATATCTATTGTTCCCTGCACAACGGCCTGACGAACTTATTCAACCAATTTCTCCATTGTTGGACCTTCGACTGCAAGGCCAATGGTTCTCTACATTTGTTGAAGAGATTTTAACTTGCTCTGGACTATCTGTGATAGTTGGCTTGCCTCGTCGGCCCTTGGCTGCATTCTTGAGGAAATAATAGAGGCCTTCCAATGCAGCTCATCAATATGGGTCTGGATGAACTTCCATTCCTAAATTCTAGTGAACCTTTGCACAGGTGCTAAGGTTAACATTGTCGCCCTGATATCATCAAACTATAGTTTCCTTTCACGAATGTCTACTTTGATCATCTGCAAGTGTGGATCCTCCTGTAGTGAGATCCACATCTCCATTATCTACTCAGACATTTCGCTGAAATATTTGACTACAACTTCTAGAGTGGTCATGTATGCTTTAATAGTAGCCTTGTGCTACTCTCTGACTTCAATAGGAGTGGTTGGTTGCAGCTTAAGTTGAGGCTCTGAAATATGCAACTGCAACTCAAACCGGACCTTTCCAATTTCTTCCTTGGATTCTTTCACTGCAACAACTAACTTGTGAATTTTCTCTATTGAGGCCACCTTTTCTGGAATTTGGAGCTTAGGAAGTTCATTGCATACTTGGGTAAGGACTACCTCTAGCTACTGATTGTGTTGCAACACCTCGTCGTTGGCCTGTAAGGCCTACGCTTTCTCTGCAAAAATATGTTGATTGTTATTTTTTACCTCATTAATAATCGAAAACACTCATTTGTCTTGGACGCAGAGCCCATTTCAAATTCCTTGGTGCAACTCATGCAAGGTCTAGATAGACAATGTTGCAAGGTTTGTACTTAGATTTTTCTAGTACTGCACGCACTCCTAGTCTTTGGTTGTCTCAAACTAGAGAGAGCCCCCTGGTAGTGGTACTGCTTGGAGCTCGGATGTTATTTTAATGGAACTAAATTTTTGCACACTCGCTTGATCTATGGTCACTTGTCCCACACTCGCCTGGATCGCCCCTATATGGACCTACAATTCCTTCAAGCCCTATTGTACTTTGTCCAATACCTAGTGGTATTGGTCCTCAATGTATCCCCATATAGTTTCAATGGCAGAGTGGACAACATCACCTATCTCATCAAGATCCCCCTCCGTGAGGACCAATGTTGTCATACTCATGAAATTATTAGACTTCTTCTTCTTGCAAGTTCCCATGGAACTTCACTTCTGCCTCTTCCTGAACGTGAAGGGAGACTCTTAGTCCTCCGATCTGAGTTAGGGGTATGCACCCCCTTACTCTTCACCTTTGGTTTCAACCTCAACATCAGTGTGCTCTATCTCAAGTTCTTCAAGGTTAATAGCCCATTCTGTACCGAAGGTAGTCTTACTTCGATCTTCTGGCACGATTTTGATCTAATGATAACCTCGTAATCCATCTGTAAAAGAGTATGTTTATTAACCACCAACGTTTTCCAAGACTTCATCTGTGAAAAATGTAGGGAATGGATCATGTACACAAGCATAGTTCAACTTCCTTAGATCTACATAGATCCTGATTTTTCCCTTTGTATTCTTCTCCTATACCACCATAGGGGTAACCCAGTGCGATTCTTCTACAGGCTCAATAATTCCTGCTACGAGCATCTTATCCAACTCTTCACGCACCTTTTCTTTGTATTTATGATTCAATTGGTATGGGCGTTGCTTTACTGGTTTTGTAACAGGCTTCATATTGATCTTCATAACACCTAGATCACCTACTATTCCCTTCATATCAGAGAACTTTGTTGGAAACAAGTCCTGATATTCCCATAACAACTCTATGACCTTGTCAATTGTGTCCTCATCCTAGTAATCACCTATATTCGCAAACATCGATTGTGCTTCTGACCCAATGTTCACTTGCTTGATCTTCAATGGTTTTGAAATGTCATGAACCTCTACCATAGGCCCAACAACTTCGTGTTGTCCCTTTGACACAGGGATATTGATATTCCTAGGATCTTCCTTGCCCTCTTCTGTGGTAACATTGTAGCATTCCAAATCATGACATAGTTGTGTACTCCAGTCAATTTGTACCCATGTGATAGGATCTATAGGCGTTTTGAATATCACAACCTTGATTTCCTGTAAGGTTTCATCAATACATTTGAATCCATCCTCGAAAATAAATGTGAGAAGAAATATTTCCTTCATAATGTCCCACTCTGCGGTTCTATGTCGCAACTCTGTTTCTAAATAAAAATCCATTGGAATAGTATCCAAGGTATGGAAGAATATATGTACCCATTTAGGTTGTGGTTCCTATCCCCATGCTTTCGTCCAACAAGCCATATGCTCACGTAGGTCATCCTTCCCTGTATATTTTTCAGCAATGTGGGTATTTTCATAGCCAAATCGCAACTTCATCATCCTTTGTACTCCTTCCAATCTACAAAATTGTTCTTATGTGTACCCCACCATATGGCAGGCTTAGCTTTTAGTGTGATGTCCAACGTCTGGAACCAATGCTCCTTTGGTACATCCCTTTCAAATTTATCACGAAACAAATTTACATCTTTTAAGCCATCATAATATGGTAAATTGTGTACCTCAATGGATATACATTGGAGTGATTTAGTAAGAGTGTTGCATCGCAGTGTTGATACTTCATGTAATCTATTCTGCCAATGCTCAAGCTCCTCATATGAATCCAAGTTGCATGATCTGTCCTTTTCCCAAGTAATTCTTCCATTCGTCGTAGGATTGATCCAATCCTCGTTCTGTGCAATAAGCTTATAGATATGTTCAATATCATCCTCCTCATAGTAATCTCGGTCTGACTCGGTATATTGTGCTCCCTCTACTAGATTTAATGGAACAATGACTCTTAGTTCCTTCTTTTCAAATGTCATGTTGCGCTTCTTCAGGTTGATGACCACATTCATATCAAATTCCCAATCGATTCCATGTAGTGCTTGGTAGGGATTACTATCATCCACTATTTCAACAACCTCAAAATCATCTATACCACATGCCCCTTCAATGTCTACAGTTACTCCATGTAAGCATCCCATAGGAATAAATTTTTATTGGTTCGTCATTCACAGCTAAATTGGGTACCACTGTCGTATCAGATTTCCCATTCTTTCGCAACCCTGTTTAGGGAAAACATTCGCATCATATCCCAAATCTAGGATAAGCTAGTCCATTTCAAATTCTCCAATTTATGCAGTCAGTCTCATCTCCCAAACAATTCTTTTCTTACTTTTGTCTACTTTATGCACTATGCGTGTTCAGGAAATGACTTACCCTTGCCAGCATAGTTGTCTATTAACTCTAGTAGTCCCTCCACCACTTTTTGGTCCCTTAAGAGCTTCATGAAGGTCTATAAGGAGGAGGTTAATATTGAAGGATCTATTTCCTATGTAGCAATGATTTCTTCCATGAACCACCCAACTGTAGACATGGTTGAGCCAAATCTCGGTTCAGCCAGTCAACCTCGTGCCATATTTCAAGCATAAATGTGGGATCTCATAAAACACATCAATCAAAACCATCAATGGCTTCTAGAGGAAAAATCACCTCAACCCATCAAATAGTGGTTCCACCTCATAGTTGAACATCACAAAACTATCATTAGATTGGTCTCTACCTAAGCTTTTCAGGGCTCCAAAGTGTTTGTTCCAACCAAGGCTTCCAGGACTAGTAACTCAACCCACAACTATCGTCGAGCTTCCAAAGCGTTTGTCCAACCATGGCTTCCAAGACTAGTAACTCAACACACCAGGGCTTTCAGAGCATTTTTCAAACCAAGGCTTCTAGGACTGGTAACTCAACCCAAGTTATTTTAGGGCTTCCAAAGTGTTTGTCTAACCAAGGCTTCCAAGAACTAGTAACTCAACCTAGGCTAAAGGAAACATGAGAACGAACCAGAAAAACAAAGAAATGAACCCACAATGCCATGGCTATCTAGGAAATGGCAAGGCTAGGAAAATCCACTGTCAATCTAGGCAATCCTCCATGCTAATGACAAATCATAACCAATAAACCACATGTATATGCCATGCATGCCAAAACTAGTGAGGAAAATATACATGCAACATGGTACCTGTAATCAAAACCCAGTATAGTTGTTGATACCGATGTCCTATTGCACATTCCTAATATTCCTTTGCCTTCTTGCTCCAAGCGTCTAAGTATAATACACTCTCCAAGAGTGCTCCAATAAAAATCGAAGTGTCAAAGAGTATGAGAGAGAGAATAGAATGAGAGCTCTAAAACTAAATTGACACAAAGCTACACTGGCCAAGCTTACCTACTGATCCTCATAAGCATTTTTATCAAAGAGGCCTCTATTTTCTTCGACTTACATTATTTTCCTTCATTTTTCTCCTCACATGCAACCTGTGACCTTTCACCTTCCTTTCTCTTATTTTCCTTTATTTTCATAATTAAATGTGCCAAAATACCTTTTTGCCTTTTTAAATCCTTTTCCAATTCCTTTAGCCATAATAAACAAAATGAACACCCACTAGGATTTTTTTCCCACCATTCAGCCTTGAATACGTGTTCCATGGCCGTGGTATTATATATTTTTAATGGATTTTTAACCAAGCTTGTTACAGAACCCCCCTTTCCCCCCTCCCCCCCCCCCCCCTTGCAGCAAAACCATCCTTGGTGTTCAATGATACCTATAACCAACAATATTGTTGAAAACAAAACATACTTCTCATGTTGATTTATAACACAACTCGTTGTAGTATTTGCAATGACCATCTTCTAAAACACGACAAACATATCATTTACTGGAGATTTATAACATAGCTCATTACGTATTTACAATAACCACATATACACGTACACATTTGCTTCACTCATCAAATAACCATACTATTTGTGGAGTTATATAACCCAGCTTGATACAATATTTACAATAATATACACATATACACATTTTCTCAACCATCAAATAAAAGGATGTGATGCCTGTATCAATCATCAAGGGAATCCAGAGGCCCACACCTCCACCTCAAAAGTAGTACCAAGATTCACCTCCTTCCCAGGAAGTCTAGAATCCACCGTCAAAGTCAAATCTACATCCAATGTTTAGTGCTACAATCCTCTCAATGAATAGGTATTGGCTCATTATTCCAGGGAACACTCCCAATGTGCATCTGATTCCATATGGAAATTCTAATTTCCAAAAAAAATCCATTAATAACTTGCCCTTCTCTGCTACACAGTCCCTCGAGAAATCCAGTCACCCCCTTTCATGCAGTCACACACCTTCCAAGTTTTGTTGGCACCCCCATCCCGGGTTGTCCATCCCTCAACAAGGTTTCGTCGCATCGGAAGTTCCAAAAACCAAGGCATGTCTCTCCCTCAAACCATTATACCAGTCATAGCATGCTCATGGAAATAAATGGACACTATTGGGTACTAGTGTCCCACAATGGCCCTGCTCCTGAATGCTTTACCAACATATTGCTGCATGTTCTTATTTTTGTTGTTGTTGTTGCTAATTCTTTCCATAAGTTTCAACCACCCAACCAAGTGTTTCATGCTTTCCTGTACCAAGCACATAATTTCCATTATATTCAAAATAAATAGAAATAACTTCAAATCATACCTCATTGGTGGCCCGTCAATAAGATACACTTGTAATAATGTTTGCTTCCTATCACAACAACTCAAAATAGCATCGTTGACCAAATCATCATTTATAAACATATCACATTAGGTTAGCTCAAATCAAAACCATCATAGATCAAAATCATAAATCACATGTAACTTTTCTCGAATACATAATCCATTGTGCATTAAAATCCTTACCATACATGGAATGCTTAGGAAATGGATAATATCTACATAAAAGTTGACATCATAACAAAAATAATGGGAAAAGATGAGCCATTGGAACTCTCACATATTAATGTAGAATAGAAATAGAAATTTTAGTTCGAACCATAATAGTATTCACATGTAAGTGATGGATTGAGAAAGAAGTGGGCTTGGAAAATGGAGCAGGGTTATTGCAATGAACCTTGAAACCATGAAAAGAAAAACCAAGAGGAACAATGAAACCCCCTTTTCAATTTTTTTTTGAACAAGCCCTAAAATTATTTAAATGACTAGGTACAAAGTCAAAACCTCAACAAAATAAGAATTCTTTGAGAACAAGATGAAAACCTTAGAAGAAACTCCAAAATTTCTCTAAGAGTTCAAGGCATTTATGAATTCTTTGAGAACAAGATGAAAACCTTAGAAGAAACTCCCAAATTTCTCCAAGAGTTCAAGGCATTTACGAGTCTACCTTGTAGTAAACTTAAGATGACAACCTTAGAAGAAACTCCCAAATTTCTCCAAGAGTTCAAGGCATTTACGAGTCTACCTTATAGTAAAGTTTAAACTTGGAGTAAAATATTGCAAGAACCAAATAACCCTAAAGGAACAAAGAATACAAGTGAGAATGTATTAGTCAACAAAGTGCTAAAGACCTCGGAGAAAGAGCCTACAATAAGAATCTTTCCAAACCTGTGACATAGAAAGGGAAACGATACATAAGATTGAGGGGAATCCAGGAAATTATTTTTGTTATTAGTATTTGTTAAAATGATATATATATATATACTTTTTAAAATGTTACATGTCAATTCCACATTAAACATTAAATATGAAGTTGACATGTAACATTTTAAAGTATTAATAAAAAAATAATGAGAGAGAGAGATCTAACATTTCAGAAAAGATTAATAACAAAAACAATTATATATATTATACAGAAAAAGTGAAAATTAAAAATTTCTTATATTTAAAACATTTTATTAATATGTTGTTCAAACTAGTATAGATCCATTTTAAATTTAGATCTACTAAGCGTAATCAAGTTTCTAAAAGTGCAAACCTTTATCACATTTTTACACTCAAAAAGAAGTTTGCATCTTTTTATAAGAAATAAAATGATGGAGCACATCTTTGAGAAATAAGAAATAAGAGAATGGAGCACATCCTTTTATAAGACATACCATGGCTTGCAATGCGACTTGTTAATATTGGTGACTTCTCTATAGTTTGTTTCATCAAAATACTTGTATGCATATAAAGAGGATGCATTACTTCGAGGCGTAGTTGGCCTTGCATCTGTAGGTCCAAGGACTATAAATGCCCAACCTTTCTCTCAAGATGAAGCTTGGATGTTGTTTCACAAACTGGATTTTAATGGCGTCCAAGTTTCTATGGATATAAAAGAGTGCACTAGAAAGCTGTCGAGTGTAGAGGTCTTCCTTTAGCCATAAAAGTAGTGGCCACAACAATGATTGGGAAAACCAATGTACTTAAATGGGATAATTGTGTGTATTTCATTAAATACGTAGATTTTCCTTTTTAGCTACTCATCCTAACTGCCTTGACGCACAACCGTATGCATGACTCTAATATAACTATGATGATCTACCCAATTCAGACGTAAAGAAGTGCTTTTTATTTTGTGCCATGTACAAGGAACATGAAGACATTGATACAAATACATTCATTATAAGTGTGGATTGGAGAAGGGTTGGTCAAGAGCCAACAAGGATCCTATTTAATGGACATGGCCATTGGGCACAAGTATTTAAAACTCCTTGTAGACCATTTCTTATTCCATAAAGTTAGCAAGAGCAGGGATGTATTTTGGCTAAGGAGGACAATAAGAGTTCACAATTGTATTTGTGGAATGGAAATGAACATTGGGCAGAAATAGGAGAACTATCTATTTATAGGAAGTTAAAATTAACAAAATTTCCCAGAGGTTGGTGATGAAAATTGCAGTAGGAAATCGGTAGCCAAGAATTCTATGGAAGATCTCCCCATTGAGTTGAGATACCCAAAGCTTGTGAGTCTCACCTTACAAGGCAATTGACAGTTGAAAGAGATTTTGTCATATTTTTTTCTCAATGTAACCTCTCTCAAGGTCCTCAATCTGTCGAAATGCACCTAATTAACTTCAATCCCAACAGAAACTATGAAACTAAGAATGCTCAATTTTCTCTCATTAAGTGAGATTCCCATTAAATATTTTCCGAAATAGATATGCCATCTTTCTAGTCTTCAATTTTTGGATCTTTCGGGTTGTGCAGATCTAACTTCATTTCCATATCATATTGGACAGCTCAAAAGTCTAAAGCATCTTAATTTAGATAGATGTAGCTCATTAAATGATCTATAAACTACCATGAATATTCCATTGGACAGGTCATCACAACATATATGATACTAATATATTAAAATAATGATATTTTACACCTTTATTAAAATTATAGATTTGTATACTTAATTATAATTAGTGCATGCATGTGAATGGAAATTATGCAGAAAAGTAGAGAATGAAAAAATAAGCTCACACACACACATAAGACACACGATGTTCTCTCTAAGAAACCCTTTTGAGAGAAAACCCAGCTAGAGGGTGAGGCCTCTTCACTCCCTTTTTTTGTTTGGAAATATGGCTGCAGATACAAAGAAGTAATGCATATGGCCCATGGGCTACAATAGTGAAAAGAGCTTCTTTGTGTGATCTACCTCTTATATCTCCTATCTATCTTTTCTCAACTATGGAACAAATTCTCTCGAAAGAATGTAAATTTTCTTCCTCCTAGTGGTCTGGTTAAAACACAGCCCGGTAGCCTACTAGTGGTTAATTTTGACTACATCAACTCTTAGCTATAGTTACAATATAGACTCTTCTAGAGCATTTTATATGAAAATCACGTGGATAGCCCCTTTTCCATGAATAATGGGGGTTAACATGGCATCTTCTTGGACTATAGGTGTGAAAGCAGGAAGGCCAAATTCTGAGTGGCATAACTTTTGCTTACAAACTCTGATTGACACACATATTGCATTGTTGGAATGATATTTGTGTGTAGAATAACATGAAATGGTGTGGTACTAAAGGAAAACAAATTTTCCCCCAAAAATTGTCATTTGATGCCTTAAAACTCTCCTAGAAGGTTTTAGACATTATTATGTCGAACTGGGTCCTGTGGGTAAAAACAATCATGTGCGTTGATTCCTCCATTTTTTCCACTCCAAATGTATCAAGATGAATGAAAAACAATGGAAGCGTGAGATGATTTTGTGTGATATGTTTGAAATTACTTCACGGAGCGGACTCCAATTAGGTGAGGACGCACTCCTAAATGCGGAAATGGAAGCACCGACGATTTTTTGGAATTTGAAGGGTCTCAAAAGCTTGACGGAGTTGGGAATATGGATTAAAAAATGGAAGGATGGAAAAATATCAACAATTAAAGATGATATAATGGGAAACTAGTCGGAGATGAGGAACTTTGTGTTGAACTAAGAATATCATACCGAAGAAGATCTTCCTCTTCCAGAGGACATGCAGAACATGAAGAATCTATAGAGTTTTATGCTAAATGGGTACCAAGGGTTAACCCTATTGAATTTCAAGTTTTAACATCTTAAAATGGTGAAATTGAATTGGTGCTACAACATAAAGGAGTTGTCTCCATTGGAGCGGTTCCCAATTTAAAGCTTCTCAAGTTGAGGTTTTGTAATAATATGGGAGATTTGAGAATAGGGAGTCCAAGTGGATATGCAAGTTTAAAGAAATTGTTTCTCAAAATTCTAAATAATTTAGACTCTTTGGGTGGAGCATCAAAGAGGGTAGCGTGGGATGAAAGAACACTACTTCAATTCCATGTCTTAATGATAACTTAGTGCAAATCTTTGAAACAAATTCCAAAAGGGATGGAAAAGTTTCCAAATTTATGTGCATTAATTTATAAACCATGGATTATTGGGAAGAAAAGCACAAAGGAGTGGTGGGAAAGAATAATGCGGGAAGATGATAACATGAAAGTCAAATGTGAAAAAATCTTTATACGACGTGAGCTGTAAGTAACTAGTATTTTCATTCATTAAATCTTAATTATTTATAATTTAGTTTACTTTATTTCTTTGTAACTATATTAATAGTGAAACACTTTTCTTATTTTATTTTATTAAAAAATTGATAAGTGTGAACCTAAAATTATATATATTATATATTATATATATATATATATGTATGTATGATGATATATAATAGTAATTAATAGTAATATAATAATAAAATAATGTGATTATTTTTTTAACATTTTGTTAACTATAGTTATTATAGTTATTAAGTACTACAATTTCCAATTGGAGTTATCTTGGGTGGTTAGGAAAAATGGTTATTATCTCCCCCACCCAAGTTCAATTCCTTGTGAGTGACTTGTCATAATAGCTATATGCTTATGAATATTATTGTATTGACCCTCACTCTTGGATTAAAACAAAGGATGATTTCCATTGAAAAAGAATTGTATTAAGAACCACAAAGCATTATATATAATAATATATGCTTTATTATTATTATCCTGCTGATTAAATTCAATTATTTTTTTTTTCTTTTAAATGGCATATACTTAATAGTTAAACGCCCACAGGGCATATTGTAGACAGTGACAAAGTGCTCATTAAGGCACTTTGTGGTGAAAGGTTACCAGTTCGAAACCTCATGGGTTTATTTTTTAAAATGATGTATATTTAATAACTAAACGCCCATGGGGCGTAAAATAGATGGTGGCAGGGTGCTCGTTAAGGCACTATGTGGTAAAAAGGTCACTTATGAAACCCCACGGGCAAAAAACTAGCCATGCTAAGAGTTGTTCTAGCCTAGGATAAGTTTGATCCTCATGTGGTTTTGACAGCTTAGATGCCCTTGGATCGCTGCTACTCAAGCCATAGGTTAGGCATGCCGATCATCTCAAGACTCACATAACCTAGCAAACAAAATAAATAATGATATAGAATACACATAATTTCTATTTATGAATCAAGGTTGAAAACAATTAGAGAAATTAGGATTGATTATTTCATGGAATCAATTAAGAAACTTAGTAAGAGACTATGGAGATATTTATGGAAATGGTTGAATTTAATGTCTTATTATTAGATATTGTTATGGTAAATTATTTTATGCAAATGGACTTATTGTACAATAAAAGAACATACGATTAATGAAAGATTGAATATAATTTCCCAATATAAACTCCCTCTATCCCTTTTTCTATGAGCTTGAGCATTTTTATTGTTAAATATTAAAGTCAATATTTGTAGTGAGAGCTTAGTTGCCCATATTGTTTAAACTATTAAGTCACTAAAGCTGTCAAATTTAGATGGATTGTCCAAAGATGTTGTGATTCTCCATTGGAAAAGAAAAAATATTGATTTTGTTGTCGAAAAATATATCAATGTCTCATGAAGGATATTGTGATTGGAGTTGTGAAAGAGAGCCATAATATAACCTTTTTCTAAATCCAATAAGTATAAAGTATGTTGAGAACTTAACATGGATCTTTTTGTTGACAATATGCATGGAATTGCTTTCAATAACTTTATTGATGTAAAGACTAATAAATTTTTCAACCTCGTGTTGTGTCAACTGATTTTGTGATTTGTTTATTACTTTTTTATTGCTTCAATCTATCTCCTTTGTTGTTAAAAGTGCACTACTAGAATTCACCTAACTAAGAAAGAGACATACATATGGCCACTGAAAGGATGATTTGAAGGCTATGTAAAGAGGTTATGGAACTACAATTATAGTAAATCTTTTGTAGTATGTTGCAATCTACCTATAAATATCATTGACAATTTGTAAAATCAATTAATTACATAAAGATTGCCATCTGAACCCACAAAAGTGTTTGTGCGTGCAGATTATGATCTACAATTAAAGATCATGAAGCAAAATATGTAGATATTATTAAATGTAAAAATGTGTCATTTGTGGTGTAGTGTAACTCAATAGATATGAAAATATAAGATAGATATTAACTTAAAAATAATGTAAGAAATTCACACAATGGACATTAAAATAATAAACACAAGAATGTAGAGATAACCCTTGAGGTAGGGTGACACTGTTAATTATTCTTTAAGGAATAAACTACACAAGTCATGATTGCTACAATTACAATGTTGATTTTTTTGTTTGTTTGAAAAAACCTGTGAAGATTTATTCTATAAAACCCAGCATTTGGGGCTTTCAAAGTGAGTTGATCTTTAGGGGAACACAATTCTCAATGAGGATTTTTTTGATAAATTGTAGAGCTATTAATATTTAAAAAATATTATAATGTATATTTTAAATAATTTTATTTATGTTAGTTTATGATGTCTTTTTAACTAATAATTAATTAATTATATTTATGTTATTTTATGATATCTATTTTAATTATTAATTAATTAATTTTTTTATTTTTTATTTTTTATTTTTTTTTTATTTTTAATTTTTAATTTTTAATTTATTTATTTTTATTTATTTAATTTTTATTTTAGTATATATATGTTATTTAGTGATATGTATGTGTATGTATTTTAATGATCATAGATATCTAACTGAAATTTGATCTAAATTTTATGGACGATAATTGGTATGTTTTAGATATTCTATTTATGTCGGTTTCATGATATCTATTGTTAATTAATTAATATTGATTTTTTATTTTTATTTTTTTAATTGAAGGTTTAGTGTTACTAAGTTTCAAACCGTCATCCCGGTTCATAGTGTTTTTTTTTTATTTCAATCTATATGGCTTCTTTAATTCTTCTTTTAAGTAGTACTCTTACTTTTGGATAGGTTTAGTGTTTTCCATGCAAATGTAATGAGAGGAGGAGCATGCATGTTCTGCTAGGGTAGATTTTGAAGCTTTATTTCTCAATATGTCCATGGCATGCTCTTTGATTCTAATGTTAATCGATCTACCAGTTTCTCCTATGTATTCGTTTCTGCAAGAACAGGGAACACTGTAAACACCTTTATGTTGATTAGAGTACACTTGGTCTTTGACAAAGTTAGTTAATTTTTTAACAGTGTTTGGAGGAGAGAAAGAAACCATAATGTTTTATTTTCTTAGAATTTTAGCTATTTTGTCTGTGGTTCCTTTTATGAAAGGAAGGGTGATTTTAGGGAAGCCAAATGATATTATTTGTTCTTTTTGATTTAAGGTTTGATGGATAGTTTTGTTAATTATGTTTCTATGATAACCATTATCTTCGAAGACTTTGTAAAGATGGTCAAGTTCATGTTTTAAAAGTCCAGGATCGGAAATTTGTGTTTCTCTAGTGGCTAGGGTTTTTATGATGCCATTTTTTTTTTTGGGATGGTGATGAGAATTAGTGTGTAGATATATATCAATGTCAATTTTCTTTGTAAAGATCTAGTACCCTAGTTTACTATTTTTATTGGTTAGGAGAATGTCAAGGAAAAATAATTGGTTTTGGTTCTTAATTTTAATAGTGACTTTAATGTGATCTGAGAGGCTATTGACATGAGATAAAAATTCATCAAGTTTATCTTTTCCATGGCTCCATTTTGTGAATATGTCTTCGACATATCTTTTCCATTATTTTGGTGTGTATGGAAATGAGCTAAGTACTTTTCGTTCAAAGTGTTACATATAAATTTTGGCCACTATTGGTGATAGTGGTGATCCCATATCTACACCATGTGTTTTCCCATATATATTTCCTTTAAAAAAAAAGAAGATGATTTTAGACAAAGTTTTAATAATTCTTTAGTTTTGTTGTTAATCATGGTTCTCATAACATCAATAGCTTCATCCACTGGGACCATATTGTAGAGTGATACTATGTCAAAAGATAATAAGGATGTCATTATCATTTACTTCTAAGTTTTTTATCCATTCAACAAAGGATGTAAAATCTTTTACATATGAGGAGGTACTGCTTGATAATGGGCACAATTTCTTAGCAAGATATTGAGGTAGGAGATATGTGGGTGATCCTATGGTTTTTATTATAGGTCTCAATGGAATATTTCTAGATTTATGTATCTTAGGAGCTCCATATATTCTAGGGATAATTGAGTAGGTTGGAGTAATTTTCTTCTTCGTGACAATATCCAAAGATGATTCTTTGATTTTTTTTATGACATTGAGAAGAATTATCTTACTATGATCTTTGTCAATAATTTTATAGCATCCACTATTGTTTAAGTGATCATACATTTTTTCATCATAATCCTTTCTATTCATTATTACAGTGGAATTCCCTTATCTAATTTTAAAATAACCATGTATTTGTTACTTTTTAAGTTTTTTAAGGTTGTAAGTTCATTTTTGGATAAATTTCTACTAGGAGGTTTGGCGTTTATGAGGATTTTGGCAACCTCTTGTCTAATTTCTTATGCTTTAATAGATTCTAAGTCCTTGATTGCTACTTCAGCATTACTGATTACCTCTTCAACGGGTATATTTTTGGGAGATATAGAAAAATACAAACCTTTTTGAAGTAGGGATTCAGATGCATTGTCTAATTCAAGGTCAGAAAGGTTAATGATAGTGGATTTTCAGCGTTCTTCTTTGTTGTATGGCGAGCTGATATTAGAATTGGCGTTTTATTTTTATTATGAATCGATATTCCTTTATTCCATTCGTAGCTATTTATCGATTTTTCTTTTTTATTATGTTAAGATATTTCTTTATTCCAATTGGAGAAATTTATCGATTTTTTTTTAGAGGATGAATAAAATTGAAGTGAGATAGTATGCTTCATATTTTTAAGTGGGATGGAGTGTTTATTATGGTCAAACAATGTTCTTCAAGATAAATCTCATTATAATGGTTATGTGTATTTAACCTCCTAGGTTCATTCTAGTGAAGAAACCTTCTTGTATCTAGAACCTTCTAGTAAGCCTTCCTACAACTATTGATTTTACACTATGTGGCTAAGTATCTATTATTATCCATTTTCAATACTTCCCTAGGTACCCAATTGTATCCTCCTTAGGTAAATTACATCTCATCCCCCCTTCACATGTTTCATCCTTATAACATGGGATGAAGCCATACGATATGATCTACTAATCAATGTAGCCAACTATTACTAAGCACAAACATCTATCCAACATATTTTTTGGGAGAAAAATGTCACTAAAGTCATTAAAAGAATATCCTCTATGTAGTCGAAAGGATGAACACTATTTATAGTGAGAACATGGTATACTAAAAGGTTAGTAGGTTAAGTAAGTTGCATCGTAAACTAAACCATAAAAATTTAATGATGCAATATAAAAAAAGCATGATAAAAATAGAGGCAAGCATTAGAGTAAATTTTATCTTAAAAGTGCCCATGAAATTTTCATGTACTTTCTATGTCAACCAATCAAAATCCTTTAAATTTAAAACAAGATACATGTAAATATTTCGAGGGAAAATAAGAAAACTACTTTTTTAATTGCAATTTTTATCTATCTCCTTATAGGTTTACTCAAATTTCTTGTGTAGATATTTGTTGGATGCATAATTAAATTCCAAATCCAACGAGTTCCCATTATGTATACTTCTAAGAAGATCCACATAGATAAAAATTGGAGATACATTAAAAAAATGTACACACTTTTTAATGTATTTTCAATTTTTATCTATGTGTGTCTTCTAAAAAGTATGCTATAATGGGTACTGTGGATTCGAATTTAATTTCTGCATCAATGAGTTTTCTACACTTGAATTTTGAGTAAACCTATAAGGAGATAGCCAAAAATACAATAAAAAAATTAAATTTCTTATTTTCCCTCCAAAATTCATAACTCTTCTTTTATTACTTTAACTCTTCTTTTATTATTTTCCTTAGGAGGCCACTTTTAGGCTGAAATTTCCTCTAATGTATGCCTTTGTTACTAATGAAAAGGTAAAAATTATTTTGTAAGAAAACATGAGGAATTGACCAATGATGAGCTCATTATGCTTCTCCTCAAGAGGCTACTTGTTGATCCTTTTTTTGGGCTCTCTCTCTCTCTCTTAATAGGTGCAATATGACCTTAAGATTAACTTTTCCAACACAAATATGCTCATAACCCTAAATATATTTTTTGAATGCATATCCATGGCCTATTTATATAACGAAGACTTGGCGCCAAGAATTGTACGAGTTCGTTCACTAGAGACCTACTAATTTTGGTCACAAAAGCTTGAGATTTCTTAAGTGGACTGATCTCTTGTCATGATTTTTGGTCTCAAAAGGTGTAGTTAACCGATGAATTTTGAATTTCTATTCAAAATATCACGTATAGATTTTCTCAAAATGGAAATAACCACTTTTGTGTATTTTTTCTAACTTGTGTGACTATGGGGGGATATTTTACACAATTGACATAATTTCTTTAAAGGAAACTTTTACAAGTCCAAAAAAAAAAGGTTCCTGGTTTGGAACATTCTTTTGGTGAAATATTAGTGATCACAACCTTAAAGTAATCATCTAATGGCCATGAAGCCCTTTCAAAGTGATAAAACAATTCCACCTTGATTGTGTTGGGTCCTCTCCTAAAGAACAGTCATATAGCCAAAATACATCATCATTTTCTTAATGAAATTGTAAATTTATGAATTGACACTATGAAGAGATAGAACAAGAAAAAGAAAAAGAAATGAAGGTTGTTGAAGAATACAAATTGAGAAATAGAAGGAGAACAAAACAAAAAAATGTGCAATCAACTAGTAATTACTAAGATACTCAAACCAACAATGCACAAAGTTTAATCCATGTTATGCAAGTTTCTAGTTATATTAGGAGTATTTTGGAGGATATATAAAACGTGTCAGCTTATAATAAAAGAACGTAGTCATAGAATTAGTACTTTAGGTCTTTTTTGGACTTTTTTGAACTTGAATGATGAATATCTCGAAGTAGATGTAAAAGGTTTTGGCCTTCAAACTAGATTGAATCAACAACAACACGCCTACCCATTTCATTTAAACAAGAAATCCCACATGCAAAAGATCAACCTTAATCAAACCTAGATATATAATAATAGTTACAATATAAGGTCAAAGGTAATTATTTAGGGTTGGTAATTGCATGGGGGATTAGGATGGCACATAAAATGAACATCTTCGAAGGTAAGACTTCATCTCTTGAATTGGTGTCTATTTAAGTCATTTCATTTTTAATTCCTACCAAGGATACACATTCTCTCTCGAGTTGCCAATTGTCAAAAGGTACTTCCATTGATAATTCCATATGGCCTCTACGTTGGTGCAAGTCAATTGGAGGTTCAACTCTATGGTGTTGTATTCATCCTATCATTCTATAATCGTAATTTATTTCAAGGGAAATCTAATATTGGTTTTAACACTAATAATATGGGAGAATTCATTGCTCTATTTTTATTACTTAAAGCAATTTTTTCTAAGGAGATCTAAAGGCTTCAAGTCTTTGGGGATTATTCTTGTTATAAATTGGATGTGAGGTTGTAATAAAGAGATAAACCTTGGTATCGAAGAAACTACAAATTAGATTAAGGCAACAATCTCTTTATTTCAAGATGTTTCTTTCTATCATGTTTACAAATATTTCAATATTGTGGAAGAAACTCTCTCAAAATCAAGTCTCAATCAACTTGAAAATACTTTTGTGTTAGAAGAACTTCAGGGGGACTTTATTGTTGCTTTGATCAATATCTTAACTCTAATATATATATCAAATGGTTCTTGTGAAGGACTAGTAATCAATCCTTTGTGGTTATGTAATTGAGCATTGGTGCAAAACATAAAAATTATTTAGCACATTTTTGGGGAAGTTGTTCTTAAAAAGTAAATATATTTTTTTTTAATATCTAATGTGGACATACCACTTATGGAATGTACTTTCACATTTTTAAAATAGAAAGTATTGGTTTTTTTCAACATATATTGTAGCAAAATTAGAGAATAACATAGTTATTTGATCAAATAAAAACAAACTATCATTAGCTTCATAGAGAAATTGGCCATTGGACTAAACCTAAAAATCATGGTATGAGAGAATATATAACATTTACAAATACTAAAATGGTTGTTAGACACCTAATCCTTAAGAATTGAGTGAAAATGTGTAAATATGTAAATAGAGAAATTTGAATAGTTAGAATGGGAAGAGATGTTGGAATCTAAATCCAAATGCTCACTTATCTTCATGCATATAATGATACTCACATTAATGAAAATCATAATTTTTTGGAATTAAATATCTTGGTTTGGCATGGTAGTAGAGCTCAAGTTCTCTACTCATCTAACTTGGTTAGTAACTGCTAGCTGCCATATTTGTCTAATGGTCTCCACTACTTAGAACAATTACCTCTTCGAACCCTAATGCTCCCTTTCTGTCTCTCTCCATCAGTCGATTCTTATCCCACCCTTTAGTACAACAAATGTTTTAGAAATATCTATGGTGTGTTAGTCTTGTCAATTACCAAATATCCATTGGTGTTTTATGCATTAGACAGTTGGCTTGAGAGGCTAGGGTGAAACTAGGATGGAAAAGATGTGCGTTCATGAGGATTTGAACAGTCAGACCATCATTAGTTGTATTTTTTTTGCATAATGGATCTTTCCATCAGGACAAAATTCAAACTCATAAAAATCATTTCGTTCTCATGAGATTTAAAGAATTTTTGTCTTCACGTCAAGTGGTAGATTTTTTTTTGTGCACCATAGTGTTGACGGACTATAACCTTTGCAACAAAAGTTTTCATAGTGGAGGATTGAGCTCTCTTGTAACCCTTTCTTGTGAATCGCGGGAGAGGAACCATTTATTATATAGGGTTCTTTATTTTCGAGGCCATACAAAAAAAGGGGCTTGTTTTCATGTGTTGTGTAAGAATTGGACTTAGTTAACAGGAAAAAAAGTGCAATGCTTTATTAGATGAGAAAGAGAATTCAAATAGTATGTATTTAAAATTTGTGCATTGTTATAAACGAGTTGTTCAAGGATAAGATGCCCATAGAGGGCCAAAAAGAGAGTGCACTCTAATATAGAGTTGTGTGCTACATTTTTAAAGTATTGTGTAACGCTAATGTTGTATATTGTAATTAAGCCACAAGGGTTTCCTGTGGAAAATTGGGGTGTATTATTATTGTTGTAAAGGGAAATGATAATGTTTGCTTTTATTCATTTTATTATCTAAGTTGAAGCATACATTACAAAGAATTTATCTTAAGACTTTACTAAAAGATGCATTCTCTGATATCTATTGTAGGTGTGGTGCTCACAAGAAAATATAACTACCATGAATGGTCCACAAATATTAGTCAAACCCTCATCTTGAGTTATGGAAAGGTATTTGTGAATGAAACAGTGAAAATGCACTTATCAAACCTACGTCAGACAAAGGGCTCTCCATATAGGAGAACAAGGAAAACAAGGCCTATGCCCTAGTTAGTTCTTCTGTAAGTGAATATGTGAGCCATCATATTATTACAATTAAAAATGCTTATTATGCGTTGAAGAATTTAAAATATTTGTGTGACTCACACTCAAAATTAGGAGTGGTTCAATTGATGATTAATCTCTTCAATCTTGAGTTGAAATATGATAACCCCTTGAACTTAGCCTCAGAGGTTAGAGCCATAATGTATGATGTCTACACCACTAAAGTTAAAATGGATATTCCTCTCATGACCTTTGTCAAGGTGTTTTGTCCTAAATACTCACACTATCTTGAATCTTTGCAAGCTAGTACGAAACTCAAGGATATTAATTTTGACTCTCTTGTGGAGAATTTTTTAGATCAGAAGAAATCATTTGGTAAGAGGAATAATTCCTCTCAAACCCTTGAATAATAAATGTGTCTTGCACAGAAAGACAAGGATCCATCACAGTATTTTTCTAGAGGATGAAGCAGTAGAAGAAGACATGGAAGGAAGAATTACTGACATAGGGGGTAAACATCATTAATGCCTTAATTGTAATAGAGATGTACATGATGCATCCACATGCATAATGTCTTTGGAGAGAACCAAGCAAGAATGCAAATAAGAAAAAGGTAAAACACCTGATCAACCAGAAGGTAAAGAACTTGAATCTGCTCATTACATTGTTTCCCATTGCAATATTGGAGTAATTGAAAATTTGTTTCATACTTTATTTGCTTATTGGAAAGATGCATGACTGCTTGATAGAGGTGCAACCTACCATATGAAATTTCAGAAATGATTCTCTAATGAGCACAGTGATAATGTAGATGAAGTATTTTACTTTGCAAACAAGTCAAGTCTCAAGCCATCCAAACTTGGCACCACCAGGCTTAAACTACCTGGAACTTTCTTCTACACGATGTACTCTACCTTATGGGATTTTAGACAAACTAGTTGTCCCTTGTTCACATTCACTAGTAATAAAACTCCATTCATATGTTATGGAAAATTTAACATAAGAAAATCATTAGACGACATAGTTATCATGACTAGAATAGAGGAAGAAAGATTGTTGAAGTTGTTAGGAACTTCTTCTCATGCATAAAACTCTGCATATAGTTCTTATTATAGTGAATGTACATTTCCATTTAGTCTTCTTTGGCATGCAATATTTGAACATCTTAATTATAATAGTCTTCATTTGTTGATTAAAAAATAATGTTTCTATTTTTCCAACTATTTCAAAGAAACAAAAGCAATGTGATACTTGTATACAAGGAAAACACAACAAATAGCCATTTCATGAATTTGCTTCCAAAGCACATAAAATCTTGCACTGTTTCATTATGATTTATATGGCCCTATGAATATTCGTTCTACAAATGGAAATAAATATATGATGACTTTTATTGATGATTAAACCAGAATTTCTTGGGTATAACTATTGAAAAGTAAATCAAAGGATTTTGAAACTTTCAAAAACTTTCATGCATGGATTGAAAATGATGCAAAATCACTTATTGGCTCTCTTTGTACCAATAATGGAAAAGAATATAATTCTAATTAATTTGAAAACTATCTTCACCAACATGGGATTCAACATCAAGCAATTGTTCTATATAATCCTCAACAAAATGGTGTAGCTCAAAGAATGAACGTGACTCTTAAATATGGTTCACTCAATGGTTTTTTTCAAAAATGTAAACCTGATGTTTTTGGCTAATGCAATTCTATGTGTAGTACATGTGAAAAATAGTTTTCCATCTCATGCTCTCAAACACAATACTACTTATGAAATGTGGCCTGGCCAGCTTCTTTTGGTAAGGCATCTCAGTATCTTTGCTTCCACCCACTATGCCTTGATTCTTAAAGAAAAAAGAAGCAAGCTTGATGCAAATAGTATAAAGTTCATTTTCTTTGGGTACTTTGATATCACCAAAGAATGTCATCTCTACAATGACGTAAATAATAAGCTTATGTTGTTTAGATATGTGATTTTTCATGAATCACCAAGACAAACAATATTGTTGAGCAACAACTTGATCGGTTGGATAGATTCAGTCGTGAAAAAACTTATCATGAATTTGATAATGAGATTCCTTATCTTTAAGGGGGGATACCTATCTTGGATAAATATAAGGAATATCCTTTTGAAGCATTATCTCCCCCTCATGAATTTCCTTCCACTTATTCCGATAGAAAAGACCCTTTGAGTGATGTGATCAAGAGGATTAGAAGGATAAATCTTGATTTGGCCCCATCTCAATCAATAGAGAAACCTAGACCATCTAAAAAAGGTTCTCCAAAATGGTCATTAAAACACTTGAAAGTGGTCATCCTTATGAGGTTGGAAATGGATGAAGTAGAAGTACCACAAAAAACATCGAAGTGATGTATATTATTCTAATTCAATTGATGATATGGACATTTCTTATTATTGTGAATTAATTTTTTCAACTAATTTTACTTTAATTTATTTCTTTGGCAATAGTAAAACTTGTTTCTTTCTTTACAATTTTTTTAAATTAAATATGAACTAAAAACATTATATTAATATGATATATCATATCTATATATATATTATAATATATATATAATATATAAAGAATATATATATATAAGTAGTATGTATGTATTATTATTATTATGTTTATTATGTATGTATGTATGTATGTATGTATGTATGTATGTTGATGATGATTATTATTAACATCCACTAAGACCAATATGGTGTCTAGGACATTAAGAAAGTAAGAGATTAATCGAGCTTCTTTAATATTTTATTTATATGATAAAAAGTAGGGGAGAGAAGCATTCTAAAGTCACCATAGATTTGTCAACTTAACAAGTCAATAAGGTTGGTAGTTTGGCAAATATTTTTAAAATTAGAATGAATGTGAGTAAGCATCAAGAAATACAAGAGAATTTTATTTTCATCTTCAACCCTCCTAGTATCACAAAGGTGACAAGTTCTTTCATCCCAAGGTGTTTTGGGAATTGACCAATCTCTCGCTTCACTTTGAAGCTCATGAGAATTAGTTATTATCCTGAAAATGTTCATTTTCTTCTTAGCATTGGTCAAGACAAAAATAACATTATGGTTATCAAGATTGGCGTTGATCACCTCTTCATAATATCATAGCTTCCTTTTTCCCTCTAACTCCTTCTCTCGAACCTCGACCTGACTTTCACCTACGGAACCTTTGTTACTACAGCATCCGCCCCATAAGCAATAGATTGACAGGAGGTTGGAACTTGTCAGAGGGTCAAATAGCAGCAGCCAGTGGTCGCCAATAGCCAGTGATGGTGCCAAACAGTCATGTAGTAAGTCATTACCACCCAATAGTCATTCATTAATTGGAAGCCGGTCATAGCCTGGGCTGGGTTGCTCGGCCCCACAACCTATCCTTAAATTTGGAAGTAATAATATTTTTAATGTTATCGTTATTCTCCAACATGATCTCCTCCTTTACCACCCAATGGTTTAGCAAAGACTAGGCATCCTTATTCTAGCCTCACTTGACCAGAAAGTGGGGATTTTGGCTATAGTTATAAGTAATTTTGGGAACCTCTTGGTTTCCATGTTGTATAGATTCTTCTTATACATGATATACATAATCATAGCAATCCTTCCAATGGGAGACATGCTAGCTTTAATCAAAAGCAGAGTGTAGGGAGTATTTCCTTTAATATTGAAGTAATAGGTTATACATTTCTTTTGGATTAGCTTGGTCTTCCTCCATTATTCTCTAGATATACCGAAACCTCAAACTTCATGTCCATATAAAATAATACGTATGATGAGAGTCTCAAAGAGGAATTTTTTTTACTCCATACCCAAAGATATGTTGACTTACAATTGTTTTCAAGTCGATAGTAGCTTTTCTAACCTCCAATTATTCTTTTCTCAATGCTATAATTCCAATTGAGCTAATGATGAATGTCAATACCCATATATTTGTATGGACTTTCTCCAAGTAGTTATTATCATAAATGAAATTATCATAGTTTATATTTCAAGACTTAATTGTCGTGATTTTAGTCTTACTGGTGTTAATAATGATATCCATCTTGGAGGAGTAATCTTGAAGGATTCTAAGATGTTTGTCAAGATTGTCATGGGTCTTAGATAGAAGAACAATATTGACAACATGTAGGAGAAGAGTAATGACCATACTAGTGAGCCTAAGGACATCACATACTATAGCTTCCAAACACTCTTCTAGCTTATCAATGTAAATGCCAAAAATGGTAGGGGATAGGGGACATCCTTGCTTAACTCTGATTTTAAATTTAATTTATTCTAACCAACCCTTGGTGGTCCTAAGCTTGGAAATAACATTTTATTTATAAATATAATAACAATATAATGATATTATTAATTCCCTTTTTTGTATTTGGTAACCATAGTTATTATAGGTATTAAGAAGCATAAAACTTTATATAAAAAAAATATTTTTTTGTATTCTTTTTAACAAATATGAGTAGTATTTTTATAGAACTACACCTAGAACACAATTAGAAACCTAAGAGAAGTTTACATGTGGTACAAATATGATATACAATCTAGGTACATCCTTGATGGAGATTCAATTTTTTTTCTACATGCCTACTCTGATCATACAATAAAGAAAAGTTATTATAACTATAAATTCTACAAAATTTACCACCTACCAAAATACATTTGCATGGTGTTATCATGGATCAACTTGACGGATTGGTGGACATCTTGTTAGAGGTTCCACCTAGCATAGTTTGGTTGTGCTACGATCCTCATCTACATTTCTCTTAGCTTGTAGATCTACATAATGGCGATGGAACCAATCCAATTCATCTACTAATTGAGCTATTTGATCTTTCTTCTTTAGGAGTTCCTCCTGGAGGAAGAGAATGTGTTCTGACTACTGGTTCATATTTTGTTTGATTTCATCTATCCCTATATTTCCTTCAATTGGGGGGTGAGGATAGGGTGTGAACTTATATGGACCCCTATATCTTGAAGATGGAACATCTCAATTCACCATTTCTTCCCGGCAAGTCTTAGACTGATCACACTGTGGAATGTTCTCAAGCAGGCGTACTTTTCTCAAGACTGCAAGAGATCCACACCTAGAGGATAAATTAGCGTAGCACAAAATATCCATTGAATAGTTGCTTCCCCTCTTTAGAGAAGTATAGGGAATGCCAAATTTTGACGAGAATGGATATCCCTCCTTATGCCATTTTTCTTTAATACTGAACAAAGAGGTAATTACAGTCACTACCTCTTGGTTTTCAGCATCATTGACCACTTCACCTGTAGCTTACGTAAGCATGTCTGCCTTCAAATAGATAACCCGTTCCTCCCTCGTATGTAATAGGGGAATCGGTACACCATCAAACTTAGATGGGATGAGTTACGCCTTCCAAGCCTAGACCCGCCAACCTAGTAACGGAAGGGAGCCAAGGCATGAGGATCTTACACCAATGCCTATACCACTATGCCATCTGTTCACAATGGACATTAATTTATCTTGATTTCTCTCCTCATTGAAATTTTGGAATGAATGAGTTCAATGCCATCCTTCTGTTCTAGCCATAAATTCCTTTGCCATGCAAATCGAGTCCCAGGCTACAAGATATCCTCCATTCCATCTTATTTTGAATATGATCATTATAGAATGTATCTAATTAGGGGCTAATGCATGGGAGAAGATTAAATTTTGGTCTATATCTATCCTTGCAGCCTGTGTGACATCATCATGCAAAGGCTCAAACTGATAACATTCCTTCAAACTACAAAACATGATGCATCCTCTACGCCATCGATTAGAAGTGATGTTGACTAAGAGAGAGAGAGACGTGGAATTGAAGGGGATAGGGACAAACTTATATAATTTGTGCTAATTTGACCAATAATATTTATTCCATACTTCCCTTTGGGAAGAAAGGATATGAAATGAATTGTTGTACTCTTCATGGGATAACATGCCATCCAATTAACCCATTCATCCCCCATTACCCAACATGTGGTTGGCATGCCTTGATATCTTGTGATCTTGCCTCCTTGTTTTGTCCTCTCAAAATATGGAAATAATATTTAGAAGAGAAGTCTTTTAGCAAGGCCTCGATTCTACAAAGGAGGGAGATTTGGTTGTTCTCCAGATTAGAGCCTTCGAAGAGGTGTTGGATAGTGATAAGAGAATCATCAATAATTATTATCAAGGAAATCCTCATATTCTTAGCTATCTGGAGGCCTCAAAACAACACATACATCTCTGTAAGGTTGCTTGATCTCTAGCCAAGCCCCCATGCATGCTTTAATTCCAGTTTTTCTTTAGGATTAAGAAGAAACCCTCCCCCTCCTGTGAGTCTTGGGTTCCTTTCTGAAGCCCCATAAGAAAAGAGTGTCCATGACTTTTGTTGGGAGAGAGAAGCTACAAAATCCTGACATGAGAGTCTAAGTTTCCAATTCTTGAAATTTTTTCCTTCTCTTTGGCTTTGTTGGGAAGGAACGGTTTGAGGGCCTATAAGGAGATCCATCCAATGATTTTTTGTAGAACCTAGAAATGAGTCTCGATCCTTAAGATTTATATTTTTGAATTCTGAACGTAGTGAGAGAACTTTCATGGTTGTGGCTTAGGAAGAGATGCAATCGTCTTTAAAAAATACACTATTTCTTGATAACCAGATTTGCCAACATATAAATTTTGGTATGGAGGTCCAAATCCACTTTAGGCTAGGATTCCCTTAGAAGGTCCCATAGTATTGCTTGTGCGAACCCTTAATGTAGTCCTTGATGGCAGAAGGATTTTTTAGTCGGGGAAAGAAGGTTCCCAAGGCAGAGCTCCATCATTGAGAAGAGAAAGGATAAAAGAGGAAGAAATGGGGAATAGTCTCTCCTTAATGCTTGCAAAGAGGGCATAGTGAGGGTCCATGTATCCCTCTTTTCCTGAGAATTTTGCAGTCATAATATTTTTTATGAAGGAGGATCGACTAGAATGTACTTACCTGATGAATTTATTTGTTGACCCAGATCTTTTTCCACGTAAAGGATATTGGTGAAGCCTGTAATGAGAAGATAAACTCTTCATTACCAACCTTCATAGTATATGAGTGGGATTTCCATCCTAACTTGTCATTCTCCAATTGGTTTATTGGTGCAAAGCCTGGTAGCCTAGTTTTAAGGAGATTCATTGTGTACTCGAATTTTGGAAGAACATTCTCAAGGTGTCAGTGTTCCCACGATCCATCACCCTTCCATTTTTAGATTCCAACAAGTGTCCTTTATTGGGTAAACTGATGAAGGGACTAAAAATCTTGAAATCTTAGAGGGGGGGTGATTAAGGATAGAATCCAACCAAAGACAAATTGAGGATCCATTTCAAGGGTCAATTTGAGATGGTTTGAAATTAGCTCTTGCGATACTTCAATCAACTTCCAAGTTTGATAGTAGAGGTGAGGAGGAATTCCAAATCCTTCTCTACTTAGATGACCATACTTACTGAAACTACTTTGACCCGTCAGGCTTCCCTATTTGTTATAATTTTCCAAGCTAGCTTTGCACCCATTGCCTAGTTCATTAGAGCTAGGTCTCTGATCCCCAAGCCACTATGATATTTGGGGTTTAGATTGTGATCCATTTTATCAAATGAAATATTTTGGTTTTTTTTTTACTCCCTTCCCAAAAAAATTATGAATGATCTTCCCAAGAGCTTGCTGGATGATTTGAGGAGCTATCAAGTCCGAAAAGTGGTAAAGAAATATGGTTGAAAGAACCAATTTAACAAGGATTATTCTTACCATAATAATGAACCATCTGGTCCCCCATGACTCTAGTTTCTTTTTAATATTCTTAATTACTAATTGCTAAGCTTGAGAGGAGAGAGATTTGTAGCAAATTAGAATTCTCGAGTTCTTAAATTTTTTCCTACCCTCTATGACATTGAAACCAAAACTTGATCCATTTTGAAGGCATAAACCTATTGATATGTTCCAAGTAAATATTTGAGATTTAGCTGAATTGGTTAGGCCCCCAATGGCTTCTAAAAATTTGTCCAAGATTGTTTTAGATTGCCTTGCAATAATCATCTAGGTCCACCCAACAAAATGGTGTTGTCAGCAAATTGAGCATGGTTTTCACTTTTGGTTGAAGGAGCATGTGGTAGACCAAGAAGACACTTGATGTGGCACTCATGTTCTGGGCTCTCACTCAATGAATCCACTATCAAAACATACAAGAAAGGTGACAAGGAGCATCCTTGATGAAGGCCCCTAGAAACCTGGAAGAATTTGGTAGCCCTAGCATTAATTAGAGGAGTAATCCATGGAGAGTTGATACAGAGTATAATCCACTAAATGAAAGTGTTGCTGAATCTCATTCTTCTCAGCCTTTTGAAGAGGAACCCATCGATAACCTGATCAAAATAATTCACCATGTCTAACTTGATGGCCTTTCCTTTATCTTCCCTTTGTCTATTGGGAAAAATGGCCTCTTGTACCAAGATTATATTTTCAAATATTTGTATGCCTAAGACAAATACTCCTTGATTTTCAGATATGATCTTAGGGAGGAGTTTCTTTAAACTATATGCTAGGATTTTGGATATTACTTTATAGGAGACCTTGCACATGGAGATGGGATAAAATATATGAAATTAGGAGGGGTTGTTTTATTTGGAGATTAAGGTAAGAAGCAACGAATTTATCCCTATGACTGTGTAGTTGTTCTTTAGAGAGTATCCTATCATTTTGCAAAAGTCCTTTTTATTGATGTCCCAGTACTTATGGTAGAAATTTGCAGAGAAACCATCCAAGCCATGTTGAGCTTATCTAGGTGAAAAGCAAAGATAATTATTTGGATCTTGTCCTCAAATGGAAGGAGCGTGAGTGTTATATTCATTTCCCCATTGATAACATGGGGCGTATGATCTAGAATATAGGTCTTGACCTCCTTTGAGGTGTGAGTTTGGTGGGTGTAGAATATCTTAAATTCATTTATCTTAGTGCTTGTTTGTGGAAAAATTTAGTGTTTTAATCTCCTCTGTGGAGCCACAATCTTTGGGATTTGAGTCACCATTATTCTTCCTCATTTTTCAATAGAGAATGATATTTGTCAAGGAGGATCTTTTCTTGAGACAAGGTTTCCTTGGAGTTTGATTTTGTCTCCATGAAGGAGTGGGGGATTTCAATGGATTTTTCAATTTCATGGATGGGGGCCTGGATAACTTACCTTGAGGATTTCTCCCAGGTTTTAATGTGGGATTTGAGTCTATTTATCTTGGCTTCCAAAGTCCTAATAAGGCTTCCTTCCATTATAGTATGAAAATACTGGGTGGCCACTTCATGTATTTTAGAGTTTTAGATCCAAATGGGGTTGAATATGAAGGGGATGGGGTCATATCTAATAGGAGAGGAAAGTTCTAGTTGGATGGGGTGATGATCAGAGCCCTTCCAGGGTAGGATAGAGGATTTGGCTAAGATATTTCAGTGGATAAAGTCATCATATATGAGGAAGCAATATAATCTGGTAGCCATGTGGTTGGGACCAAATATTTTGTTACTCCACATGTAATTTAGCCCAACTACTTTGATATCCATCAAGTGAGCATGAGAGATGAAATTTCCATTTGTTCTTGGAAAGGGTCTCTAATGATTGTCCCTCCCTTTTTCTCCCAGTAGTGAAGAATAACACTAAATTCACCATTAAAAATACCATAGGTTCTAGACACAGAGTTCGCCAGGGAATGAAGAGAGGTCCAAATTTCTTTCTTTTCCCAAAAATTCATAGGCATATACATATTGAACACTATACATACCTGATTTGAGGTGAAGTCTAGGAAAGTGGTTGCCAGCCAAAGAACAATTTTGGAGGAATTAAGAAGTTGAACTTCAGATTTGTCCCAAAGGGTATTGAGGCCTCCCAATGCACCCAAAGAACTTACTGAAGAAACTCTAGTTCCATTCAAAACCTGGAAGTGATGAGATAACATTTCAAGGTCTTCAAGTTTTGTTTCTTGGAGGAGGGTTACCAAGAGATTTTCATTTTCGATGAGAGATTTAGCTTTAGATCTCCTTTTCTCAGAACCTAAGCCCATGTAATTCCAGGATGATGTTATCATTACTTACTTTTGGTTTGGCAGGGGCCTTTGCACGAGGTCGGTCCAATAGTTCACTTATTTCCTTTTCCACCTTTATCTCCTATTTGACTATTTTGTAGAGTAGATTGGTGGTTGAATTATTATTCTTTTTCTATTTGTTCATTGTGATTTTTTCTATTAGTTTTCTACCTTGATACTCAGGTTATGTGCTTTATCTCTGAGGCCTTATCCACTTTCAAATTTTCATTTGTTAAACTCGTAAAGGGGGTGTTGATAGTACCTTCTCTTGGAGAGAGGAAATCATCTTCTACTTCTGAGACTTCGACTATCATTAGATTTAGATCTTCATTGGATCTGATTATCGTCGATTCACCAATAATGTGATGAGAGGAGACAAGGGTAGGTGTCTCTTCTATGCATCAAGAACTTTACTATGGAATCTCTCCTTCTTCTTCCTCGTGTGCTAGCGCTTCATACATATTAGCTGAACTTCCTCTAGTGGTTGATTCGCATGAGCCTTCTCCATTTCCCACCAATTTATTCTTGGGGGAATGTGGGGGCTAGATTATTTTCAAGACCTTTAGTTTGGGAATATGGTGGGGTAAGGTTTGTCTTGTGAGAGCCTCTTCACTACTTTTCCTTCTATCATTGTTCCCCTTTTTCAGTTTTATTCTCCCGCTCTTCTTGTTTAGTGGGGAAATTCCATGAAAATTGACCATTGTCATGACAATTTTTTTCATTTGAAAGAAAGGTGGTCATAATCCACTTCTTGGATGCGTGAATAGTTATCCAAATTTATATTTATTTCCATGGGGATACCTTTTTCTAAATCTAGTTCAACAAAGATCTTGGCACAAGAAGAATTTCCATCTTTTGGCTTGACATAGTCGACATACTTCCCGAAAGTGTTCCTAATCTTTTTAAATGTGGAATCATTCCAGTAGTGAAAGGGAACAAAAGGAAACTTCACCCATATAGGGATCGATGAAGGGACATCACAATTAGGGTTGAAACCAAGGCTCCACTGGTCTAGGTAGAGCCCTTGCTCCCCCATGAAGTATGACCCACTCTAAAAAATCTTGTCCTGATATGTTTTCTTCTTAAAGAAGAATGTGAAGAAGACTTTACCACAAAAGAGGAGGTCACTTATCCTTCTATCAATGGATTCTAGTTGTTCATAACCCATTGATAGATAAATCTTGGCGAGGGCCATAAACCCATTAACTGACCCACAAGACCCCAATCTACCAATAGGAGAGCATGAAGCCAAGTTTGTGGCACCAAGATTTTGAATTTTGGTATTTCACCCGACTTCTTCACAAAACAAGAGGAAAAGGCCTTATGAAACATAGGCCTATTAGCGATCAACAAGTTAAATGCTAAAATCTCTTGATCCACAAGAGGGGGGAGGCCATATTGGCCATAGCTGACCACCTAGCCAAATGGAGGCCTGATGGCTAGAAGACCTAAAAAACCAGACCACAAGAAATGGATCTACTAAGGGAGAGAAGATCCAACCAAGGAGAGAGAAGGGAAACAACCTGACAGGCAAGGGCGTAGGGCCATTGCATTGTCGAGCGCAACAGAGAGCACACGGAAGGAAGGAGAGCGCGAGTCTAACAACCACAGGGCCTCGGAGCTGCAAAAATCCTTCCAAGTCATATGTTATGTATTATTACCATGTCAATTAAGTTTAATTAATCTATTTTTTTATTTTTTTATATGTTGTATATTTAATAATTAAACTTAATTTTTTTTAATAGATTTGTATTTTTTCTACAATCAATGGGTGTGCTCTTGATGTACTCATTATTAGAAGATTACTAGTTCAAATCCCCTATAAGAAATTAATTTAATTTATATTATTACGATTAAGATTTATATTCAAATTCTAAACTATTTAATGTATATCATTATAAATAAAATTAATACTTAAACTATAGTTTATATAAATCTAAATTTTAAAATATTAATCAACTAATTATATTTAATATGTATTATTTAAGTCAAGTACCCACTGGCACAACCGGTTGAGGATGGGCCTCGTTGGCAAGGTGACCCAAGATCAAACCTCATGAAGGTTGTTGCACCTGTGCTAGGGGCCGACGCTGGTTACGTTCCCCAGGTGATATCTTCTCGAGTTTTCTAGTATTATTAAGGTATATATGTTTTTAGCTATTAATCCTATTTGATTTTACCATTTTTTGATGAAGGTCTTTTTCCTGGGTTGGTTGTTAATTACTTTATTCATAGCGTCATTATTATTAGGGTATCTAGATTATGATGTATTCCTTTATTTATGTGATTGTCATTTTAGTTTTATTTGTCATTACTACCTTGAGTTGGGTATCTAGATTATGATGTATTCCTTTATTTATGTGATTGTCATTTTAGTTTTATTTGTCATTACTACCTTGAGTTATTTATTTTCAGCTCTTTAACCTAGTGGTAATAAGTATGGCCCATCTAGATTTTTTCTATCCCAAGGTGATATGATCAAATAATATATATGTATATACTATCTCAATAAATAAAATAAATTTATTTAATTTTCAAATCTAACCTCTTATGAATAATATTAATAAGTGGTAAATGTAATAATTCTTATAAACAGAAATAGATTTAATATTACATCAATGGTAAGTAGTATAGTTTTTATAAAAGTTAACATACCTTTAGTAAATAATTCTTGTATATATT